>JAPYZJ010000023.1:0-128212 GCA_030522765.1 Ophioninae sp. B BG-2022a
AAAAAAAAAAAAAGAAGAAAAAAAAAGAAAAATTTTTTTTCGCTGTGTCTAACGAGTCGAACGAATTTCTAAAAGCAAATAATTCATTGTTACGAGATAAGCAGGGATATACTGATTCTTTTAAACAAATTTATAAAACCCCAATGAAAACGCCGTTTGGGCTTGAAGTTTGCATCGTTGAAACGCAACGAAATATTTTTGCATTTCTTATTTTTTATTACGACAGAAAATCATGTTTCACGAACCTACATAGTAGATTGTCAGATAAGAAACTTTTGAACAATTTCCCCGTGAATTTCACAACTTTCGGTCGATCCGAAAAAAATTTGGGAATTTTCGTTGCGTTCCAAAACTGCAAACTTCAATTTTGTTTTCCCCCGTTGCGAATTTTGCGGCGTCATACATACACGCGAATGATGGGAACATTGTCGAAGGTCAGTACTCTTCCGTTTTACACACGGACAATAGTGGGTGAAGGGAGCGTATGAAACAGCAGTAGTAAGCCGCGCCATCGCGAATGCGCAACGCGAATTCAATTATTCGCTTCGATTCCACGACAAACCAACTTCAAAAATTGAGGTTGACTCGATAATCCAAAAATTAGGGTTGATAGTTGCATCGTCGGAAGGCATCTTTTTTTTAATCACTTATTTTCGTTATTATAAATATATAAGAATTGCAAACACGTGTATTCCAAATTCGTTGCAAATCGCCGAGTTTTCAAAAACGTTTTCGTGATTTTCGTAGCACAAATCTGGTATGGGAAAATTGTACAAAATTTGTAAAACGAATAAAAATGGCTTAAGAATATTTATATGTTATTCTATATATTATAATTATATTGATAATATTAAATATTTTTTTATAACCTATAATTTTATTTTATCATTATATTGATTGTATTGCAAATATTATATTATAATTTCTCCAATAGATGAGAATGTAATAAATTAAATATATTCAAATCTTATATCATTTTATATATCATAATTTATATGTCCAACTAAATAAAATCGGTCTGTAAAAAAACGACGTTAAAACAACGCAAGTTAAAAACGAACGTATGCGTATTTCCGGAATATGAAAAATAATCCATGAGATTTTTGCTTGCCATTGCGAAAGTGGAGGAAACTTGCGGAAGCGATATTTCATTCGTCGTAATCCAATAAAAAATCGGAATAACAGTATCGTTCGACAAAAGCATATACGGCAAAACTGAGAAACTTTTCGAAAAAACGTATTGAAATTAAATCCACACGCACTGCATGATATAAACCAGGATGTTTCGTTATTAAAGAGTGATTCAGTCGTTTCCACGATTAATAATCGCCTGGCATCGTCGAGACATATTTTTTCACCAACTTAATGGCGGTATCGGCAAATAGATTGCGTTAAAAAAAAAACTTCGTCCGAAAAAATAAAGTTGTTCCAATCGCGATCAAAATGTTTTTTTTTGTTTAAGTGAATTTTTTTATCGTGTTTCTCAGATAATAAACGTTGAGCACACACGGCCGAGACACTAACGTTTTTTATACGAAGCATCTCGAGGGAAGGGGTACCGCTAACTGCCCGCATTCGAATTTAACCGTCACCGGTTTCCAGGTAAAAAGTAGCCGTACACGCTTTTGTCAAACGGGCTCTTCTGTGGTATGGCTACGCGTCTCCCGCCATACCGCGACCCCGTACACCGCGATCCGTTTCTTTCACTGCGCTACTCGTTCCTTCTCTCTCTTTCCCTCTCTGTCTCTCCGATTCTCTCTGGCCACCGCGAAGCTCTTCCTGCCGCGTTAGACTCGCCCGCGCGCGCATTCGCGGCCCCATAAATCAAAAGAGGTTAAGAATCCCCGCAAAACCCGCGAGATATCCGAAAAAAAACGTACGCGAAACAAACGCTTGTGCTGGATAAAAAAAAAAGTGATTTTGGAATCGAGAGAAATAATCGGGACGATAAAACAACGGAAGAATTAATTTTCTGCACGTGCTGACTCGTGTACGCGCTACGAGACGCTGAGAGACACGCGGAATTTTCGTTGAGCGTAGATCACCCTTTCTCCGGCCGAATGTGGCGACAATCGTGAGAGCGCATGCACCGTCCGAAGCGCGCTCTCTAACCGACGCACACGCTTGACCGCCTCTCACACGGCGAGCTCTCCTCGCCTCGATTTATTCCGTTCCCTTTATCAATGTCCCGCGGAGTTCCGCGAGATATGCGCGTTTTGTAAATCATCCCTCCCTACGCCCTTGTATCCCCCACCCTCACTATCGTAGCGTCATGCATGAAAAAAAAGGAGAAAAAAGAACACACACACACTAACCTGCCGGTGACGAGGTTTTTCTTCTGCTCCACGCTAGATCTTTATTCCTGGTTTTCTTCACCGAATAACGGATCGTGATTAGCGCGTATAGTAACACTGACCCGGCGACACTGAACAATTCACAATCTCACACTGTTCTATGGAACACGTCGTTTTTCTCCCACCGGTGTGTATGTGTGTATGTGCGCGCGTCCACTTGTCTCTCGCTTCCTCTCGTTCGCTGTATATCCGTCCTTTTCGATCCCGCACGAATTCGATGTTAAAAAAGAAAACGCGATTTTTTCGCTTTAAGGTGAATGCATCTGCGTCGAAACGTCAATGAATACCCGAGATCGGTTGATAAACGCGGTGTTTTTTTTTCGGCGTATACACACCCGCGCCCTCCTATTCGACGTATCGCGTGTGATGTGTGTCGGGGTCCCGCGCGACCGCCCGACGCCCCACGCACACTCTCGACACAAAATTTCTCTCCCGATCCCCCCGCGCGGAGAAACAAAAAACTCTCGGCCGCGATTATAAAAGAATCGCCAAGTAGGTACCCCGCTCGCGCGACACTCGACCCTCACTGGAGGGAAAATGGCGGCCCCCTCCCGTCCCTCGCAAATATCTCCAGGCCTCGCGCCGCCGGTGTCGAACAGCAGCAGCAGCCGAGAATGTACTCGCGAGCGCGGCCCCCACCGATCTTTTCCGTAACTCGGCGAGATTCAACGAACAACGACGAATCCAAACGATCCTTCATATACGACGAACACGCGGTTTAATGTCTCACCGCTCTATAACCTCGCGTTCGCGGGCGCGTTTTTATTCTCTCTCTCTCTCTCTCTCTTTCTCTATTCGCAAGAAGATTATTCACCCGTCGAAGTTTTGACGCGCGCGCGCGTGTGGGCAAGACGCGAATACTGTAAAATTTCTATACACACGCAATCAGCACTTCTTACGAGTATGAAAGAGTCGTTCGTCTATATCGAAACCCATCCTTGTGAATTATGTTTTTTATTCTTGCACTAGGGAACTAGACTTTCAACATTCTATCACGAGTTACCGCACGACAAAGCCGCCACGAATTATCCGCGAGTTAATTGTTTTATTTTCGTAGGTTCAATACACCACGAAGAAAAAACGTGGAAAACACGAATTTCTGTGCTATGCGAGCAAGATCAACTGTCCACTGTCTTTTTTTTGCCTCGAAGGCTCGCGCATGCGCCTGACGCGAGTATATATTGTACATGCGTCGATCTGGAAGCTTCGCGGGGACAGTCCCGACGAAAAGTGTGATCCCTTGCTATGTCGGAAACGCCAACATTTTTTATATCGCTGTACACCCATGTATTCTCAAACGATCCGCGTTTCATGCACTTCCGGTTGTTCTACGAATCGTTAGAATTGTTTCACCTGTACGCCATTTAACGGACTGTAGTTCACCGGTTCGAGTCGACAAAGAGGTTATGGAAGCAAGACTCATTTTCAATCTTTCGGAATCAATCTTCTTTCATTTCAATCTTTTCGAATTTACAAGGAATTACTAATCAAAGATTGTTGGTTATGTTATCTAAAAATTTCGCACTCAGAAATCGCAGTGTCGAATAACCAATCAAATTTCGTGCGTTTAACCTGACCCAACTTTCAACCCGGATTGTTGACAAATGTACACTATCATGAGTGACGCCATCTTAGTGTTTCGGTCTTCCGTTTACCGAGGGAGCTATAATCACGGAAGGTTCAACTCGCTTGCGCCATGTCAGAAGCGACCGAAGAAACTCGATTTTTCTTAAATAAACGGAGGAGAAACCGATCGCGAGGATAGGTGGCTTAGCGCTCCGGAACATTCTGAGCAGTGAAGTTTGCCGCATTGTATGAATAAGTCTATAACAAAAATTGTATACAGATTGTATAATATTAAGAATAAACAAGTCATATTAAAAAATAAAAACAGATCTCGATTTATCAAAAATTCTCTGTACTTCATACAGAGGTTATGTTCATTTGACCTCTCGAAAATTTTGATAACTTGGACTTGAATCAGACCATTGCAAGATATTGAGGTTATAACTAACATTATATTATATTCATTTTTGCTGTACTATTGTAGAGTACGAGAATGCACCCTCTTTGATGCCGTATTAAATTTAGCCACGCCTCCATGTCAGATTCCAATCAAGGCAATTGGGCAGAGTTTCTGAATTTGCTTCGGCAATCGCGAATGCAGCGCATTCTTTCGAGCTTTGACCGCACTAAATATCGTCCCAAGATTATTCGATTGACTCGCTCGTCTTCCATACTCCGTGGTGCGAACAAATTCCAAGTTATCCTTCTGTCAGTTGGTTCGCAGTTTGGTGTTAGGGGAGAATTGCGCTCTCGTTTACGTTTACCGATCATTGCTGCGCACGAGAGCTCTCTCCCCTCCCTCTTTGTCTTCTATTCGCCCGTCTCTCTGTTTACGACTAAACAGTATCTCAGCTGGTGAGAAATGGCCTGGAGTCTCGGCGCTGCTTTTGGGGCGTAATAATACATTTCCATCGATTATTCACGGAATATCAAATTGACAGTGCTGACGAAAATTGACCTCCTTCGAACAACGAAGAAACAAAGAGAGAGAAAACATGTCGGACGTCAAGAGTTTGGAACATTCTACATTGAAGGTGAATACGACGCAAAGAAAAGTGAAGAGAAAATGTTTGTCCGTCCCGATGCGTATTTGATGATTTTTCTCAAGATTGCACAACGTTTCTCTTCGATGAAAAATTCTCACGTCCTTCTCTTTTTTCTCCGCAATTGGGAACTCGCGATTGCTGCGAAATTTCGATCGTGAATAATCAGAAATATGTGATGTATCGTTTAGAACGATTTTATTGGGATTGTCGATGTTGCTCCATGTAAAGTATGCGCCATTGTACGATTCAATATTCTCGCCTCTTTGTGTTCGCCACTTTTCGATCATTCGATTTTATTAATCCTTATTATTACCCCATATGATTTAATGTCCGATTAAGTGTTAAAGCTGTTTTTCTGGCCTCAGATGTGATAACTTTCTGTGGAAGAAAATTGTGTATTTTCGGAAAAAATTGGGATAGACAAGAATCGTGAATAGTCTCAATATTTCGAGACTCAGAATAAACAAACGCTTTATTCACATACTGTGGAAGAAGCCTTTTTTCAGGGATACAAAGACGTTCATAATTCATTTGTTCACCAATTCAAATGTGTGATTGAATTATTTGCCAAACCGCAGGTTGCAGTTTCATACGATTTTCATTCAAAGCATCATCCAAAACTCATTGCCATTTCCATCTGCCATTCTATTATTATCAGCGATATAAATTAGTTGGAAAAAATGATATATCTTTAACAGAGCTGGAAAAGAGTATGAACATGTATCTTCGAGTGCAAAAATTGTAACAGTCGCATCGCATTTGTCACAGGTACCATACGAGCTGCTGAATAAAAAGTTCCGATCCACGCAAAAAGTTTTGGACAAGGAGGTCTGTCACGTGCATATCGCAGCCAATGAATTAGAGAAAGGCCTGAAGCCGGCGGGTGCACCTGTCCCTACCGGCGAAATAACGAGACTCTTGGGCGGTGTTGTGGCCAAACTGCAAGTACTGAAGCGCAAGGCGGAGGAATCCATAGCGGAAGAACTTCAAGCTGGAATGGTTTGCAAGCGACGTCTCGATCACTTGAAAGAACACGCCAATACTGCGCCAAGCGCTGTCAATCAATGGAGAAGGCAGCGACTCGACAGAATGCTGGTTGAATACTTTTTGCGCAAGGGCTACTATAAAACGGCAACGAATTTGGCTAATAGCATGGAGCTCAGAGATCTTACGAATATTGGTACGATACTTTTTGGATTTTCGTAAATATCAGGATAAAATTATTGGTATCATCTGACTCTATCGTAATCTTTTCTTGGACTCTTCTAAAAAGTTTCCGTAATTCCAACAATTATGATCCCAAAATGGTTTCAGATGTTTTCATGGTATCGCGCGAAGTCGAGATATCTCTGGCGAACCACGAGACGGCGAGATGCCTAGGCTGGTGTTACGACAACCGTTCAAAGCTTCGAAAATTGGGCAGCACAATGGAATTTAATTTACGGGTACAGGAGTTCATCGAATTGGTGAGATCTGACAGGCGCTTGGATGCGGTCAAGCACGCTCGCAAGTGTTTCTCGAATTACGACGATTACCAGCTGCAGGAGATCCAGAGTTGCATGGGGCAACTCGCGTTTCCGGCCAACGCCTACCTTAGTCCGTACAAAGATTTGCTGGACGAGAAAAGGTCATTTCGTTTTTACTGTACATCATCCGTTTGTGTCTAATTGTAAAACACGATCGAAACACGTTATTCCTGATTAACGCGGTTTTTATTTCTCGTTCACAATAGATGGGATAGACTGATAGAGCAATTCCGTCACGAAAATTACAAACTCTTCCAATTAGCGAGCCAGAGCGTATTCACGGTAGCTCTACAGGCAGGCTTGTCAGCCCTGAAGACACCCCAGTGTTACAGTGCCAACAAGGAGGGTAAAAATCCCAGTTGTCCGGTGTGCAACGAGGCACTCAACGAATTGGCTGCACCTTTGCCCTTCGCGCATTGCTCTCAGTCACGACTGGTCTGCAGCATCAGCGGCAAACCATTAAACGAGTACAATCAGCCAATGATGATGCCCAACGGTTATGTTTACGGGGAACAAGTGAGTGATGTTGCTCGATTGGGATAAACACCACGGCATAAATTTAATTTAAAAAAAATGATATCTTGTATTGGAGATGTCGCGCTTCGAAGTGAATTTGACGGATCTGGCTGGCCAGGATGACGTATCTCAAAGTATGTTTTTTTTTTCGCAGGCTCTCGAGAAGATGGCACTTGAGTACAACGGTGCCGTTATTTGCCCCAAGACCAAAGAAGCATTCCCGTTCCGGAAGATCGAGAAGGTTTACGTTATGTAAGATATTTATTACGTCATCTAAACAGGAAACGAAACACGCAAAAATAATAATAACTATGTGTATTGATTAATGTTAAGAGTACGTACATGTATGATAATCTCTTTGTGTAATTACGGATTCGCGGCTGTCGGTCGCCGACACGTGTACAATTTATCTTCTATTATGAAAATAAATATATTTTGAAGAAAATTGTATTCTTTCATAGTTTTGCGTAATTTACGGGGAGGAAAGCTCCGGCTTTCTGAATTTCCCGATCTCGACTTCCCGATTCCCGATCTTCGGAATTATGAAATTTAAAAATATTTGGAATCGTGAATTATTTTTCTACGAAATAATTCCGCCATAAAGAATGTAGGTCTCGATGGGGAAAAAAAACAACTTGATGCTGGAATCGGCTTGGAAACGTGGAGAAGAAAAACCTATCGTGCTGTTTTTGCTGTTTTCTCGTTCTTCCTCGCTTTCGAATTCTGACGCGTTTGGTTGCGAGACTGGATTTGTAAGGAAAGGCTTTGTCATCGGTGGGCTCAGTAATTTATTCAACATTATATCATTGTAGTATTGGAATAAACACTGTTGTAACTACGATCTAAAGTGAAATTCGCTCTTTCATCTTCGTGACCACTTAGATGTACTTTATCTTAAAAATGCGTTATTACTTCTTCTCTTCGAAATACACGAACCTATGATAACCTGCGGTGCATCGGTGAGTTTTTCCGGAAAATTTCGTTCCGATATATTGAGAACGAAAAAAACAGGGAAAAACGGTCAATGCGATCGTATCGCCGGTGCGCCGCAAGTCTGACACGTTCATCGTCAATTATCATCAATCTGTTCTCCGTCGATTTTCATTTTGTTACAGAATCGCGTCGATCGAACATCTAGCGATATCCGTGAAGAAACAAATCATCAACCGATTTCGGCTAACGGTCCGAATCAATAATATACAAAAATATTCCCTCTCTATACCTATATCAGTTCCACGCTCAACGATTTCTCCTCTTTATTCCCTCATTTCCGCCACTCTTTTTTGTTTTCTCTTTAATTCCTTCGATTATAGTGGATCGCTCAGGTTTCATTTACGATTACAGTGGATCGATTTTATTTATTCCTTCATTCACGATTATTGTCGGTATTGCTTGATACGAGGATTGTCAATGTCTTACGACTCGCTGCCGAAACACACAATCGAGACAGAAAAGAACAAACAAAAAATAGAAAACAAATTGCAGAAATGCTGACGCGAACGGAATTCCTATGAGTGATGTCATCATTCATGCGCGTAACGTAAAAATCGAAAAGATCGACAAAGTTGGCATTCGACGCAATCGCAGTGCATTTACAGCGGCGCATACAATTGTAAACGAATCCTGTCTCGAGAATATGAGAATTCTGAACGTTGCTTTTTCTTCTCTTTTTCCTATCGTAAACTGCGAATGAAATGTTAGCCATTCATTCATAAAAACTTTAAATTCAGACATTCGTCATCTCGAAAATCAAAGTAGTTTTCAATCGTAGAGAAGGCTCTAGCCATTCATCGATTATCTGCATTTGGGAACTACTGGACGCATTTTCGAGTTTAACGTTTCAACTTTGAAGTTTCGGGAAGTTTTCAATACATCGATTTCGAAAAATTCAGAAATTGAAAAATCGTACAAGCCCGACCGCAATCTATCAATGCCGGTTCAAAAAAGTCTCAAATATCGTACAGTCTTCTTAAAATCGATTTTGCGATTAAAATACCGTTTCGTAAGAGTGTACACAAAACTATGGCGTCTCAGATGTCTTACAATTCGCCATCGAGTTAGTTGTTGAATTGTACACTTTGCATAAAGTCTTACCACGAAGTAGTAATGAATAAATTACGATTTTCCAATTTGAATCCCTAAGGTAGTGTTCTCTCGTACATCCTTCATGTATTTTGTCCATAAAAAAGCAAAAACAAAGTTACAACTGAATTATCAACTTTTTATAAAATAGTTGCTAATTGATCTTTTTGATTACTGATGCATTGGAACTTACGTATACTTACTTCATTTTTTTTATTGAAATTATCAAAGACTAAAAAATAATGCCATTTGACGATCATCGATGAGCGGCATGATCCTTCTCTAAAGAGGTAATTATTATTACCTCGATTGCTATTTGATTTCAGAGCATCGTCACATCTATGATAAATTTTTTTTAAATTAGAGGAAAACGTAATTATTGACAATATGAAATTGTATTGTTTCTATACTACGTTAATGGAAAAACGGTTTTAGTGAAATCGGAAAGTGTAAGTTCGATAGAGATGTAAGTGTAAGTTCGAAGCTTGAATCGAAACTGTTCACTCCCCACTCCGCTCCTCTAGCCGCATGTATAATTATAAAAATACGAGAGTATTATTATAAAAATCCTGAGCTAAGCCGATCGACGAAGTAAAATAAGCTCGGGTCTTCGGTATTTCAATTCCACGCCAAAAGCGTAAAACTTCGTACAGTTGAAGGAGTGAAATAAATTTTCGAAGTGGCACAATTATAAAAATCAACTAAAACCCTAAAAGCCTCATCTATTAGTCGGTGGGTAAAAGAATAAGGTGTTAAAGTTACAAGATGAAAATCAAATGAAACGACGTTCATTTTGCATGGATAATAAGAACGTCTACCAGCTCCCTACCAGTGAAAAAACTATCTCCCTGTTTGATTGAAATTGGGGGGACTCGGTTTTGAGTTTCGCTCGAGGATGAAGAAAATACCATTCAGAGTTCCCGATTCCACCTTTCAAGCTCTCCGATAAATTCTTCGATGACAGATTTAAAAAATGTTCAACGTAAAAAAAAAACGAAACAAACCGAAACAACACTAATAATCTAAAAACCGAGTATACCGCGAATAGAGAGAAAGTAGAAAGATAAAAAACGTTTACGCGTATAAAATTGTATATAACTTTGTAAAAATTTGTGGGTATATATCGTTAACACTAACAAAATGCCCTGTTTCCACCGAGCCTAGTGACGAAACACGTTTTCTTCAATTTTCCGAATGATCCTTTTTTTTTCGTTTCGGTCTAGTCGGCGGAACAATCGCACCAACATTCTATACTTTGAACCCATACTAATAACGCTTAGTACCTAGACAACATATAGGTTTGCCTCTTTTCTCTTGTTTGTTGTCTTCTTATTTCATCATGTAGTTGTGTGCTTGTAACAAAGCGGCTCTTTGCCTCCTACGCGCGAGTGTGTGAGCGAGTGTTTGAAAAAATTTGATATTGTTTCAATTTAACGTTAAGGCGATTTGGTCCGATCTCGATTTTACACAGTTGGAACAGTGGCGATTCCATGACACGTATTTAGGGGGGCGAGGCGATGCCGGGATTTAGAAAACGTAAACGGGCACCTCCGATGAATTTCCAATTGCGCTTTCTCCCCTTTTGGAACATGGAACACGCGGTATTTAAAGGCATTTCGGTAATGCAGCCTCACCATGTGATAGTCTTGAATCTAATATTTGCCATTTCTTTTGTATATCTCGAAGGTACAGGATCGCGTAAACGTTCGACGGTGAATGGGAAGCAGCGTTTCTTTTAATCACTCGATACATGCTTATATCCTTATTTAGTCGCGAATAAAAGAGAGAGTGGAAAAGAATTTGCGCTTCTTCCCGTCTTAACTATAATTTCCCTAATTATTCTTCAAAGTTCTTTCGTCATTAGCGCACGGATAATATCATCTTCGTTCACTGAGATTAAGAACACGGGTTACACGTCCGGTTGATAAAAATCCTACGAACGTTTCTCCTAGACGGATTAGACTT
The DNA here is from genome assembly GCA_030522765.1 of Ophioninae sp. B BG-2022a. Classification (NCBI taxonomy): domain Eukaryota; kingdom Metazoa; phylum Arthropoda; class Insecta; order Hymenoptera; family Ichneumonidae; species Ophioninae sp. B BG-2022a. The sequence goes on from JAPYZJ010000023.1 coordinate 11,056, forward strand.
CGGGCGCGCGAAGAAACAAACGTTCACCTTTCGGATCGAAAGATGTTTCTTTTATTTCGACATTTTCGAAATATCAACCGTCTCGGAGAACACGAAGGATCTGCCAACGTCTATCTCTCTCGCAGTCATTACAGCTTCGTCATTGTGACGACTAACTTCAATCTTTCATAAAATTCCTTTTTTCATCGACTCCTAGAATTCTGCATGTTTTCCCAATCGCAACTCTTTCATTCGCTCCGAACAATTCATGCTTGATCCACATATTCAAATTTACATATATTTACGAGAGAGAAAGAATGAGAGAGAGCGAGATTCGGATGAACTTCTTGAATTGTACAATGTTTTCCGAAAAAAAACGAGATTCTCCTCGTTTTTTTTTTCGGCATTCTGAAATTAAAAAAAAATTCCTATTTTTCGACAACGATCGCGCGTCGTCAAATTACTCATCCAATAAAATTGTCGTTTTCATTTTTTTTTTTACCGTACCGTTACTTTAACCAGCCCGGATTTTTCGAAGGCTATCACGTCTAGAAACGTGTCACGGGCGATACGTCCTTGTTTTTGTTCGTTCAGTCGAGCTGTTCATCGCCTTGATATCAACCAAGGACAACGCTCGTCACTATAATAGGCATTACCCTCGCGAACATCAGACCCGCGAAAATACCGCTGATGAGAAAAGCCGCTCCGAACATTCCGGCCGTCGATGCGTAACGAGGCTCGACCATTCTGCAATTCAATTGTATCCATTGATAAATACAACTCGTAACATCAATAACGAACAATATTAACAATTCAGACATTATTGTTTTTTTTTAAATAGCAACTATAAGGAACGTGTTTAATGATGAAGATTGTATCAATTATAAAAATAGCGGGGACGATAATGATAATGAAAACGATAATGAATTATTTGTATACGCCATTTTGTTATTTTTCATGAAAAATGGCCGAATTCACGTTCTCGTAAGTTATTATTTCGTAAGTTATAATTTACGAAATTATAACTTTCTGACTTTATTTATATTTAATTTCCAAAAAATTTTCGAGAAGTCAACGATGTTCGAGCTCTTCAAGAGAATTCTAAGTGATTACGCAAGTTTGGTATTTAGGCGACCGCGATATTACTGTATTTCTCTTTATCACAGATAAAAAATGATGAGTAAATAGATTCAGATAAAAAGTGATGAGTGATCTTAGATTCATCATCGGATATGGCGAAATGCCTTTGTATACCGATTCGGCGTTGATTTGCGTCGTTATAATCGATAGCGTTGATTCTGCTAGCTGATAATAATGATAAGGTCGAGTCGAATGAGAGAGGCACTCACGTAGGGCAGTACATCATGGCCAGTGAAGAATAATAACCGCTGGTAAGGGCCATCGTGACCGCAATTGCGAAATATATCCAGTCGTTTTGTATATACACTGGCAACGTTCTGACGGTTTGCTCGGGCGTATAGTTGCAAATCAGGAACAACGGCACATAGAGGATTCTCAGTACGATCGGTATGACGACGAAACGTTTGCTAGGCTTTAAAAAAAAAAAGTCATTTGCAACGGACTCTGTTAAAAGCTGTTATATTCCGGCGTTTTCAAGTGAGAGAAAATTAAATGTAAAGAAGTTCTCGAAATCTCATCTGTTTTTTTTAAATAAAATTTCAATAAAATTTTTATAAGAATTTTCAACGATTTTTTACTTTTATTCTCTATAGATATATTTTTTAAGGTTCCACTTGATTCTTGGAACGCATCACCGGTCGAGAAAATCGCGTGACTTTTTAAGGAAAATTCGAGAAACGTTGATTTTGCGACAGAGATAATTACCCATTGGCAATTGGAGGCGATCAAACTGCCCAACATCGCCATCACATTAAACGTGAGGAAACACATCACGTCCGAGTAATAATCCCTCGGTACGATAAAATTTGGATCGGATCTCTGTATGCCAACTTGCACCGCCGGAAATAGCGAAAGCGTCACGAAGAAAACGAAGAAAACGTTGAAGCACTGAGGCGAGCATTGCTTGAAGATTTTCCAGTACGGCGGTCTGTTGCTCCCATTGCCGCAGTTCTCCAATTGTCTCTTGCTCTTCTCCTTCTCGTAGACCAATTCGTGATAACGATAAAATCTCTGACAAAGAAACGAGGCCACTTTAGAAACTTCGAAACTTGGAGCGTTAACGGCTCGTTGGCTCGATTTCACGAATCGTGAAAAGAAAAATGACAAAGACAGCAACGAAGGAAATATTTACAATTGTTACTGAATAATTTTCTTCATTTTTCGTTTCCATTTGGTCGAGGCCGCTTTTTAGGATATTTTTCGATTTTTTGTTCTTCACTACGATCCAGACCAGATCGCGAAAAAATCGCGTAGAGGAAAAAGATGTTCCCGACAACCTTCGAAATTTGATTGAAAAACTTGTAACCACTCACATTTATAGGAAGGGCGAAATACGTGTCGAAACAGGCGAGAAGTATGAAGAGAGCCGTAATGAAGTAGTAGATGGCCGCCGTGCGAGCGTTCGGCGACATGATTTTCGCGAGAAAGCTTATCACCGCTGTAAACGTTCCACTTATATTCTGAAATCCGGAAAAAGATATTTATCGTTCATCGGGAATGCGAAATCAATCAAACGGGAGTCGAAAATGCATTAGGGAAAGAGTGGCTGAAGGAAACGATTCGGAGGGCCTACGAGCAAACGAAAAATAGCGATTTGATAATCTTAGCGTCGGGAAAAAATTCGAAAAACGAAACGGAAATGAAACATGCACATGTACTCACGGATCCCAAGACAATGGCCCCGGTATATTTCCCGGGCAACTTCGCAGCCATACCGAACACCGAATTCTGATAAATCCCGTTAGAAACTGAAATTTATTCGAGAATTTTTCTTCTTTTACCGTCATGGGAAGTGTAAACACTTTTTCGTCGTTTTCGTGGATCATAGAATTAATCGATTGGGCGTACTCACTGTTCAGCACAATTATGGAGGCTATAGTGACCCAATAGAATACGTCCGGCCAACCGGAACTGTCGGACATCGCGAGGACTACGGTGAAGACAATAATGACACCCTGGACGAAGAGTCCCCATACTATTCGCGTCGTCAAGTTACCCCTGCAACATTATTGACAATTCACCACTTACGTTTTGGCTCATCGTAAAACAGAACTCACGGTTGTTGAAGTTTGTATCGTCGTGACGCATCGAATCTTTTTTTTTTTTCATTTCTCATTTTTGCTGTTATTCAAAACGATGCAACGCAGATTTGTAAAAATCATTGATTAAAATTCTTTAAAAATGTTTTTACGACATTATCCGCTGGAATATGCCAGAAGTTCCGGGTATGAAAAAATAAAAGTTTCCGTTGCATCTTAACGATGCGATTTCCAACTCTTCATTTTTACATCCAACAAAATTTCTTACCCGACTTGTATGAACACATTGATCCAGTTGAAAAATAAATTCGGTATCTGTGCAGCGAATCCAATGTCGGCGAGGAAATTCTTCGTGTCGATATCCACGCCCGTGTACTCTTTGGACAGTTTGAATTTGATGAAATACTAAAAACGGAGAATGAACGTTAGTGTTTTTTTTTCCATATGAGTAAAACTCGAATGAAACGAATGAGGCCATTGGCCGATAAACGCCCGAAGGTGAAAAAATAAACGTTAAGGGCGCTACGAAAACATTGAGGTTGAAAGGACTCCCGTTAGAATTCAAAAATAAGCTTTGCTCTTTAGTCGACGATCAGCATCGTTTTTTTTTCTTGTCCGACAACGATGATTGCTTTTCATTGGGGCTATTGAAACGGGCAAAAGTGCGATTAACGCGCGGCGATATGAAGAGTATGGGGCATGAGTCACTCACGTCGTTCGCCGTTATAAATACGTTCCAGGGCATCAAAGTCCCGATCCCGTGAAGGAGCATTATGAAAAATACGATGTTCAACCTGCGCAAAGAATATTGATCGTTAGTGAACTATTACAGAAAGAACAATAACAATAAAATAACAATAACAATAAAATGACAATAACAATAATAACAATAGAAAACAACAATAACAAAGTAAATGACAACTGGTTTCAACAATTTGCATCAAATAATTTCCAACCGTTTGCGGGTTCGGCGCTCAACTTGATAAAATGTTGTGTTTATTTTTTAAATTTTGTTTTTAAATACGCGGTCTTTTTTAACGAGGTGGTGGTCCGTAATTGTAAATAACAGCACGAAAATAATAAATACAAATGGTCAGTCACTGATTATTTATCGATAATAATCGTCCATGTCATATTACAGATTAAGAATTGGATGAACATCAAAGTACAATCCGGAATCAGATTTTTTAAGATACACGTGTTTTTTGCGATTCAACCGTATGTCCTTGATAACGTTTTATCAGAATTCTGACATACGTCGTTGTGGAAAATCACCAAATTTTTGCTCCCTCGTCAGAGCACAGCGGAGCGAGGATTTTTCGGGGAAACGCAATCACTGAAATATCCGGTTTTTATCTAACAACTGGCTGATTTGGCGCAACAGCGTTCAACTCGGACTTTTGAAATAGCGATAAACGAGCGTACCAATTTGCGTGCATTACATTTCAAAGAAATAGCAAGAGACAATTTATTGACCCATTTTGATAAACGATACTGGCTTCGCTGATCTTATTTTGAAACCGGCTCATCGAGGCTCCAAGTAGCTGGTTTCTTCTTTAACAGACGCTAGTTGCTATTTCAATTTCCTTTCTGAACGGCTCAGCTCAACGGTAACGGAAAACATTTGACGGATGGCCTCTTCAATCGAATAAACAGACGTGCGTTGAATCCTCTCGTGCGTTAATCAAAACGCAATTGAATTTCTGGATAAGAGTGGGGTTTGGTATTCCGGCAATTTTCCTTTTCGAGCAGTGTTGGCTTGAACCAATGCTCGGACCGGTGGTCGCTTTGAGCACTGACTTGCGCTTAATTTTACTGATTTTTTCGGTGATTTAACGAAAATGAATATATTAAAAATTCAGCTTCCCGTCTCTTTCACTTTTCTTCACTTTTAACGGAAGAATTCGTTTCTTCCATCGGCACGTGTAATTTCAGCGATTCCGCTTTCGATTAATTTTGTCTTCGCGTATATGCCTCTTCTATGCTGCGATAATTCTCGCGATGATTGTAATTTCCTCGAGCTTCGCCTCTGCAGTGCTTACGTAAGATCGCAGCATAATCGAGTTCTCACATTTCTCTACCATTGTCGTGGGTATCAACGTTTCAGACGTTTCAGTAGTTTTTTTTTTCTTTCTGAAACGGAGCGTTATCTGCGACAGGCAGTTTGAGACGTGACGTATCAAATTATTTCGGCTACGCAACTTTTTTTTGTAAGAATCATTATTTTCAAGATGCGAGAATTCAATACGTTTAAGAATAGCAATTGTACAGATTCGATATCAACATTTCACCTACAAACGTTTTTTTGGAGCTTTGCACTCGTAAACTTGGGTGTAAGTGCGACTTCAGATTTACCCAAACTTTTGACCCCTCGATATATTCAATAAATTTTAAAGTAAATTCATATAATTCATAAAATTCTGAAGTTTCCAAGTAAAAAGAAATGTGTTCATTTGTCGATTTTCACAACTACACGATCACTGTCAAGTGATACAATGGAAGTTCATAGAAATGGGAATGAATGTTCACCTGTCCCTCGGAGGATTTAATTCCAGGTCGGCTTGATCCATCGTTACTCCTTTGAAGTTTAATTCGTCTTCCGGTTTTCCAGTGCCTTCCCAACCTGGTGACAAGCGAACTGGCTCGGTACCTGCTTTTTGAGGATACCAAAAAATCACTTTAAGTTTGAGATCGAATTAATTAATAATTTAAGATTAAGAATCTTACGGAAAAAACTAAAACCCAGTTGTATCAACGTCCAGATCGACTTTGAGAGGCGAAGGAAGAATTAGATTTGAAAAAACATCATTTATCGCTTTGGCCAAGTTTTGAATAAACTTATGATCGCATTGATAGGACCGGTAATTTTATTCACGTTTTGAAAGTATATTTTCCAAAATATAGTTCAAAAATTTCTTTATCGATGTTTAAAACGCGGATACAACAAAAAGCTTGGCCAAGTCTAAGCCAATACTATTTATTTTTAAATAAGAATCGATTTTTCGTTTTACATCGACTAAATAGCTAAAATTGATTCTACCATTGAACTCCTCACTTTCAAAAGTCTTTAGAGAGATTATCTATGACCTTTCTAATTGTTAATCTTTTTTTATTGAAATTTAATACGCTATTTCGTTAAGGTACGTACAAATAATTAGAAAAATAATATTTTCATTACACGATTTATTCTCTGATTTTTCAAATCCCAGGTCTTTGCAAAATCCATTTGTTTTAGACGTTTGTCGATCGAACGTGTGGCACATAGATTTCGAAGGAAGGTCTTCAGCTTAATGAAGCAATAATTCATTAATTACCGAATTTTTAACATCACTTAGACGTGAGTAAAAAAAGGCGTAATATAACACATTGGAATAAATACGTATCAATTATAATAACTTAACAGAGGTCGATGTCACATTTTTAGCGCCTCTGTGAGTACTTCAAAAAATAAAACAGTAATTCAAATGGATGGATCTGTTATGGCCCCCAGCCCAAGACTTCAATTTGTATCAATCGTAATATTCAATTTGGAGTGTTATATTTTCGACGAGGCCAAGTCCATTCACCGTACATGGTATTCGATGATTCATTGACAAACAAAACTACGATGAGACAGCCATTATCACAATGTCCATAATTAGCTTGTCGTGTGACTCGTGAATAATTAGTTTATAATTGGGTATCCAAATACGCATATAGATTTACCGAAACAATGTGTCTTTTTCTGTAGGGAGAACGTATCGTAGTTATTCACTGTGTGTTCCAAAGACACCAAAGCTGTTGGATGTTTATTGAGAAGACTGAGGAGAGACGAACTACCCGGCATAATGGAATTTAGTAAGACTGCTAAGAATGAGGCAGACAATCTTTCTTGTCCTTGGATGCGCATAGCAAAGATATCTATTGTGATTAACGACTCTATTTTCATTTTGTGATCAATGTTCTTGGCATTTCTGTTTGCTTCCTATTGGCTCATTTGCCTGAGCTCAATTTACGACTGTTCAGCATTTTCCACACATCAGACTCGATTGCACGCAAGTGCGGGGAGATGGAAAGAAAAGTCCATCGCTGGGGTGAAGGACCCTGATCCGATAACTGATGCGCATCTTACACAACTCTCCCATTCTATGAGATTGCATTTCCGGTAAAGCCAAAAATAATGAAATATGATCAGTGGAGTAATACTGCAGAGTTGAGATTGATGAAACAGGAACAAAGAAAACAAAACGTAAAACAGAAACCTCCCAAATTCAAGGCTCTTTTCAGTGAAGAAGGAAAAATAATACATTATTGGAAGTAATGAAATTGGGACGAATGAATAATTTGTGTGTTTGCGCCGTGCCATGGTTTGTCGGCTCTGATAAAGTTGATTTGGTAAGCAGCTATGAAAGTGAGATTGCAAAGAGTCAACGTGTCAAAGATAACACTTCTTCGTTTGAACAAATAAAGAGTGAACACCGATTGAGAAATGTGTTATGTACAGGTGATATAAGTCGCTTATCTATCTGCTAAAAACAACTAAGATTGGAAACATGCTGGAGACTTAGCAAAAAAAAAGGCTCGTCGCAGACAAAAGATAAAGCTTTGTTTCGTGTATGCAAGCATGAGATTTACTCGAGTTAGAGAAATGAGGTTCCCAAATGTGTAAAGGAAAAAAATAGAGGTCTGAGAATGCGTTTATTCGCATGCATTGTTTCTGATTTTTACTCTGTACGAACATTAGACTCAAATGCTTGAGAGATAAAGTTGCTCCAATAAGTATATGAAGAATGAATCGACAATTATTCTAAAAATAAAAACAATTTACAAAGTGATTAGAAGCTCGATTTAACTTTGTGGATCATACAAAATCTATAAGCGAAACAAATTCTAGAACCTTAGTCGATACTCCCTCAACATTGAATATCCGACTTGTACCGAGCTATCGGCATCGAATTGTTTAATTTCAATTAAAAATCGTAAAGGATAAGAAGGAGGAAACGAACCAACCTGATTCTCAATTTTGGCAAAAGTGCGTTATGGAAAATGTTATTTTTTTACGCAACTAAAATAGGAATGTTGATGGTACATGGAGTCGGAGCGTTCCTCATTGCTACATCAAGTAACCATAGTTTTTATGAGAATTTGTAGGTAGAAAAATACAGCAGTTCTAACAGTGGTCAGAACGTGGGAGATCATAGGGAGAGACGAGTTTCCAATCAGACCTCAAAGACTTTTGAGCTATGAGGCCATGAACTATTCATAGATCATAGCCCGACGGAAACAATTATAAAAAGCATGCAGCTAGTTAGCACGTGCTTTGTAACTTACCACTAAACGATTGTGGGTTTCCACTAGGTTGCGGAAGAATTCAATACCGGTTCAAAGGGATAAAGGAAAGATTAAAAAAAACGTAAAGAATTTCAGTGGGGAGAAGGGACGTCTCTGAAGGAGGAACGTCCCACGAGACGGCATCCGGTTCGCTGGACCGTAAAATAAAAGGATTAAGAAAAAGAAGTTTCAACGAAGAGTCGGGGAGGGGGGAGAAAAGATTTAAAAAAAACGAGAACAAGTAATCTCACCCTTCGCCACGATGCGCGCAGCTCCGTTCGAATCCTTGAGAAGAGTTTGCTCCTCCGGTCCAGCGCCGAAATCCCTTTTCGTGTAGCTACCCGCCATTTCTTCGTAAATTTTCGCGTACTTTTCGCTTCTTTGCGCAACACGGACCGTAACGAGCTCGTTAACGAATTTTCTACGCGAACAGGATTCGAATCAATGATGGATCGGAATGTTCCCTTTTTTGTTATTTGGCGTATGAAAACACTGCCGCGTCTCGCGATACTTCTACAAAGTCGGTTTCGCGCGCAAAATTTTCTTGGGGCGAAAGCTCCCCGTGCGATACACGAGGCTACGGACGGGATCAACGAGGTTCTGTTTCTTTTCTCTCAACATCGATTACGCACTCCGCGACGTTGTTTGTTTTATGAGTTTTATTTGCTCGTGCTTGTCTTCTCGGAGATTCGAGGCCTGCAGCTCCGGGTACATCGGTGAAGCCGATTTCCACGTTGCAACCGGTGGAGGAAAACACGAGATATACTAACACAGCAGGTCGGGTGCTGCGACGACACGGGTTTTCTTCTGCTAGCGCAGACGACCATCTCTCTCGCTATCGCCCCCCCTCCCCCCTTCGGCCTTTCGCCTGACGAGCGCGTGTAAATTTTTTTTATTATAGGTTACGCGAGGGTCAAAGGTTGTTCGGTGGGTGTAGATTGGTAGGAGAATGTTCCGAATATAGCCGAATACGCGTGAAAAGATTGTCAGGGGGTGGTACGCTCGATCTTTTGACTACGCCAAGTGTCCGAATTTTTTAGTTTCCTGTTCTGTCCGTCATAGCGCTAGTTATGTTATGAGAACATTACACACGCACGGCATGCTCAGAAGTGTAAAACACCTGCGATACTCCTTGCCGCACATGTTACATAGTCCGTAAAAAAAAATACACATATTTAACGAAGAAGTTTTGAAGGGAACAAATTCAGCTCAATTTCGGTTTTTCGAAATATTTTTTATGGTTTTTCTTTTCGACCTGGTACTTACGTAACCTTTTTTTGATTAATTTTCGATCACCGAGAATTGGGAGTATAACTTATGAACATTTTTTCACATTTTCATCGCCAATAAATTTGAATGGAGTCGCAAAAGCGCCGCATTCGTTTTTTAAGTTTCGCACGATTTTTTCTGTAAGGTTGTTTCATTTTGGAACAAAGACAGACTTTCAATAACTGTAAGGTTTAAGTAAAAATATCAAAGACGTAGAAAAGCTGCGCAAGTTTTCACTGGATTGAATAATTGTAAAGTACGAATACACGAAAGTATTACAAACATTCATCGGGCCACGATACTTTTGCTTTTATCGAAAAATATTTTGTTGCGAATCGCGCGCCTCCAACCAAAAATATTTTCACAGAATAACTAGCGCCCCGTACAGGTGAGGGATACAATTGAAAAATGCAGACGAAGCACGCTCCATGTTGATGTATGGGGGTAGTGCGGCGCGTCACTCCCTGAACCAAACTTGCGTGAAGAAATGAGCCATTCATAGAACTTTTTTTTTGTTTCGCGCCTGCCATGCCTTTCGTCACTGTACTTCTAGGAACACCTAGGAAACTATCGAAATACAACATGCGTGCGAACGAGGCACGCGTTATTGTTTGTTCTATTTGAGACTAATGTCTCACAGTGGCGTTTTAAAGTATTTTTAGTTTTGAATCGAAGATATAATGATGGATCAAGGGAGGATACGTCGACTCGTCACGAGCCGATTATATACGAATCGCTAGAAACTAAAGCGTAGGACATTAATATAGCCATACTGCTACACGATCACGCGATGGCTTGCGTGTATGCGTGCAGAAATACACGTACGCATATGTAACATTGTGTCCACGGCGCGGCGCGCAGTCGCATCGTGCACAGCTTCAACATGGCGCCGTGACAATTCTCCCGTTGTCCTCAACTCGCAGTGTTGCCCCTTTATTTTTGTCACCGTAAACACGGGCTATTATCGATTCCGAGACTACCCATTGAGATTTCCTTGCGCCGAAGAACATCCTCGTGCTTTTCGAAAGTCGAACGTGAACAGGAATACGCGGGGTGAAAAAAACCCGATCGAAAGGCCGGTCTGGAGAGTACAACGCGCGCGTGTGCTTCGCCGGAACAATCGTCGAATGGCTGTACGTCGTAATAGACGTAAAACAGCTCTATTTGTTTGTTAATCTCAACGATGTTTTGACACGGCAAACACAATTTTTATCGTCGTCATGATACGAGCAAGCGATGAACAGTGAACTTTCCGATGAGCGTTGTTTCGTTGCATTGCCGATACGGAGATTCAATAGAGCGATACGCGGATAATGTCGTCGATGCAGAGCAAAATGCGAGGTGAGTCAAATCAGCTGTAAACGCAGAATTAACCTCGCAGCTCGGCTAGGTTTCGTTTTATTCTAAAAGAGTCGTCCAAAAGAGCACGTAAAATTCTCATATGGCACTGAAATATTTTCATCATTGATATCGCGTTAACGTCCTTTTGATCTTTTGGAATTCCAGGCCCGGGCCGCCCACCCAAACCGAGGCACTCTTGTACCTGGTGCGGCGAAACCAAGCAACTCCTCAAATATGTACTGCCGACGCAACACGGCAAGAAAGAATTCTGTTCCGAGGCTTGTCTGTCGGAATTCAGAAAGGCTTACGTCAGAGGAGCGTGCGTTCAGTGTGACAATGTCATAAGAGGCACACCGGTCAGATTGGAACAGAGAGATACTCCTACCAAAGACTTTTGCTCCTCGTTCTGTCTCAACAAACATCAAAAGAAGGAAATCCAAGCAGAGTTGAAGAAAAGTAAGTTAACCGTGCACATGAAAAGATTCGCTTGCTTCAATAGTGATTCTTCATCCTAACCATACTCAGGATTAATCGAGCGAGTTTTTAAGGTAGAAAAATGCCTTTAGCATGATTTTGAGTTACAAAAACAAAAGTACTGCTTCAATACATTCCTGGAGTAGATTCATGGCCTGTATTTTCAAATACCTTAGATAAATCTTGAAATACGATTCTCGAGGATATAATTGATCCAGAACTACCAGAAGTCACTTGAATAGATTAATCTATATATATTTTTTATAGGCCAATCAACATTTATAATCCGTGGAGTAAGACTTTTGTTTGACTTTTGCTTTTTCACAGATCCCGGCGAACAGCCATCTCCTGCGGCATCTCCGGCACCTTCCGGGATACCCAGCAACAACGGGAATTCTTCCATGACACAATCTTACTCCTCGTCGTCCACAGTCCCGACTCTTCCAATCTCAACGGCACCATCACCTAGCAATCAATCGGTGAACTCCCATCCGCCTCCATCCACGTCCAGCGGCCCCTTTCAATACGAAACCTATCAAACTTTCGACTGGGAATTATATCTGAAGAAGACGAGCAGTACGGCAGTCCCAACGGAATGTTTCAAGCAGGTTTGCAAGAGAAGCTTATTGTCCTTTAGATCGTACGGTGTTGACGAAAGTTTGAGCGTCTCACAGTTTTGATACAATGCCTATAGAAACAGATGACCCTGTTACTTAATTTGTCAGGGAAAAATTAAAAAGACATTGGCGAGCCTATTGGATTATTATGTCAGTTCAGCTGGTGCTGGTATACTGTCCTAAAAGTAAATCGATGTTCTTTTCGTCGCAAAAATATAGCACGAAGTACCGCCTACAAACGATTTCAAAATGGGAATGAAGCTCGAGGCATTGGATCCGCGTAACCTGACGTCGACGTGCATCGCGACCGTCGTTGGTGTTCTCGGACCGAGATTGAGACTGAGGCTCGATGGTTCCGACAATAAGAATGACTTTTGGCGCCTCGTAGACAGCAACGAGATACACCCGATCGGACACTGCGAGAAATCGGGTGGAATGCTACAGCCGCCATTGGGATTTCGCATGAACGCCTCGAGTTGGCCGATGTTTCTTCTTAAGACTCTCAACGGTGCTGAAATGGCGCCTGCCAAAGTATTCAAACGCGAACCGAAAAAACCGCGAACCAATATGTTCGAGGTTGGCCAAAAACTCGAGGCGATTGACAAGAAAAATCCACAACTGATATGCACCGCGACAGTCGGGGCTGTTAAGGACGACATGATACACATTACGTTTGACGGTTGGAAAGGAGCTTTCGATTATTGGTGTCGCTATGACTCACGGGATATATTCCCTGCCGGTTGGTGCTTCAAAAGTGGACATCCTTTGCAACCACCTGGACAAAAATGTGAGTATCCGTAGTAATCTCCGTAACAAAATAGATTATAGGGATGGTTCGATAATGTTCTTTTTTTTAAATCGTCGTGATTGTAGCATCATGCTCAAAAAAATGTGCGATAACTTTCCGTTGTTTTATCGCGCAGCCACTGGACCGAACAGATTTAAGTCCAGAACGAGCAACGTTCTTCCGGTGATGGCTGTGTCGGGGAGTGGGGGTGGCGTAGAACCGGCTGTTGCTCTCGTCAGTCCTGCAGGTTCGAGCGCGCCTCCCCAACCAGCCACGGAACCGGACACCAGCACGGCCAACAACAAACCTCGAGTTCTCGAAAATGGTAAATAATCAGATGTCGCGGAAGACGTTTAGCGTGATTGGTTTCTTCATTAATTCACGTGTGTCATGCCGGATATGCCATACGAATAAGCGATTGCGATAATGGAAATTTGATTGAAAAGATTAATATAGAAATTTGATACACAAAATCGATCGTTTTCGCAGTTACGATCTACGTGAATCACAATTGCGCGTGCGGTCCCTACTTCGATCCTCGCAAGGTGAAAGCGATGCCGGCGCAATTTGGAAGCGGTCCGATACTGAGCGTAGCCCGTGATGTTTTTCAAACGTTTCTGATGGCTGCCATGAGTCCCCGACAGATGCTGAGTTTGGTGAAACGTGGCGAGGGCGAGACGATAACGTTGAATCTTGAGAGTCAACCGACGAGCGTGCGATTGCCGGTTTTCCTCGACGAGGAAGACTTTTACGTGTACATAAGGCGACAACTCGAAGATCTTTGCGCTTGCGAGAGTATGCTTTTCAAGAGAAAAGAAATTTGTACCAAGTGCCCGGTTATTCAAGCACAACAGACGACGACGACCACCTCGACGACGACGGGAACGGGAGTATCAGCAACAACGACGATGACGACGACAACGACGACGACAACGCCGAATAATCGAGACGAGGTAGTCAATATTGTCAAAGGTGAAAAGAGAAAGTGGTCCTCCGAGAACGGGCCTAATAATGCAACAACTACTGGCCAGCCACAAAAGACACCATCTTATGCACCCTCAACGACGATTAATTCCACACCGTCGTCACCGACCGCAGCGAAACAACCGCTGAGATCTGTACCTGGTATGTAACTTCCACGCTGATCTTTTTTTGTTCTCTTTATTCAACGAAATTGTTAAATATTGCATAAGCCGAGTTATTGATGCCTTTTTTTTCGTTATGCTAAATACAGAATTGGAAGCGGCGACGTCGACGACGCAACTAGAAAGTCCGGCGACTCGTATCTCTTCGACCGAGCCTGCAGAATGGACGATTGACGACGTGATTCATTATATATCAACTACGGATCCAGCACTTGGAATGCACGCGGATCTCTTCCGAATACACGTGAGTCGACGTATATCGTTGTATCGTCGTTGACATTCGGATATTAATGGAGATTTCTTGTTTATCGTTACTTCAATATACTTCTTTCAAGATTTCTTCTTAACAATCGCCAACAGTCTGTCCCTCTATACTTTTTGTCGAAAAGGATTGATACTCTGTAAAGCAAAACTATGTTGATTTGTTACAGCCATCTCTTTCACAATTAACAACTTCGACTAGAAACTTTCGACTAAACGATTTAGATTATTTTTATGATTTTTCCATATATTCCAGGAGATCGATGGCAAGGCGTTGCTCCTCCTAACCTCGGACACGATGATGAAGTACATGGGCTTGAAACTCGGGCCGGCACTAAAGATTTATAATCTGGTCAATCGTATCAACGGACGACGCCATCTGATGCTGTGACCCGGTCTTACGTCCAAGTAAAATTTCATCCCTGATCGACGGTGAGCGACGACTGTCAATTACCGTGACACTTCCGTCTAGCTATAATTACATCTTTCGTTAAGAAGAGCAAGTGATACGTACGTCTCCAATCGATGATTCGAAACGTCGAATGCAGATTGTTGTTTTTCCTGGAGAAAACAATTCAAAGTTGATGTGAATAAGCGTTGTACAGAGAACACGTGAACGTGGAAGAATGGTGATTAAGTCAATCGTTATTCGTATTATATATATATATATATATATATGTATAAATATATATATATACACATGCATGCATATATACAGGCATACACATATACATCCATTACTGACGGACTGTGACAGTACATTTTACTCCATTGCGTTTTTTTTTTATTCTCTACTACCTTTTCATCCCCCAGGGGACCGCGCTTTTTTTTCCTTTTTTTTTCTCAGTTCAACTTGTTTCCAAAGTTGTTCGATTCGTTGTAGAGCAATTTTTAAACTGTGTTCGCACTTTCCGTCGGTGATATAAATATATGTGAACGGAGATATAAGTGTATGTGGACATGTGTGATTTCACGAGTGAAAAAATGAATCGTTCGTTACGCAAGGAAACGATTCGATGAAAATTGCATGTATATCGAAAACACTCAACAAAGAGATATCCGCACAACTCGACACGTTCCGGCTGCGGCAAAATTCCTGCTTCGGACAAGGGCGATGCACGTGTAAACTTTTCTTTCTATGTTATACGAGATAAGAGTGTCGAGAAATTTGAAACAATCACGGAACCAAAATTGCCCTTCTAATATGTGAAATTTTAGAGGGACGAGTCAAATTCGGGAAGCGCAACGATTCTTTTACTCACAAAATGCACCAACATCTCTCGTTAAAAGATTGTGGTGAGGTCTTACGAAAAGAGTAAGTTCTATCGTCCGATCGTTACAATAACGATGATGATGCATTTTTTTTTTTTTGGCTGGGCAGCCACGTTTTTTTCCTTTATTATCTGTATCAAGATTGCGGCAATATATCAATGATAATTTTCATCTCGTGACTACGAGCGACACAATTGAAATTTCAGAAACACGATTGTATCGAAACATCGCGCGGCGAACATGTAAATAATTAATGATTAATAGCGTACGTCCGTATATCTTTTTTCCGGTGTTTGTATCACAGATACTTCTCTGTCGATAACTTCGTTCTAACGATATTTCATTGTTGTTTTATTTCGCGGTTATGTCGCGCGGAGACACGTACAATTATGGTTTTGTTCAGCTACGCACTAGAGTGCGTTTTTCGTAGTCTTCGGAAAATCTGATTTTATCATTGCCAAAACCGTGTGCGTCGAACATTGCGAAAATCATTTTTGGATCAATGCACTGAACTCAGTGGGGCTTTTGCGACACACCTGCATCGAAAATAACCCGAAGTTTCGCCTCATGAGAATTCTCGAGCGTTTTATCAATCGAAGTTTAAGGACATTGACGCTATTATTTTTTCAACGTACGTCAACGTTTTCATCAAACGAAAATTGATGTTTTACCTTTCCACAAGGTTCATATTGTCTCAGCGAATTGGGTGGAAGTATTTTTCACAGTGTCGTAGTTACCATAAATCCCACGCTACGATAACGTCAACAAGTTGTTCTCCAATGATCGATGGAACGATGCATGATCAAACTTAAAGACAGCTTAGGGTGAACTTTCGAAAAAGTCTTGTGTAGATCGCTGCTATATACGAAAAGAACTGGACGCGGACATACCCGTCCCCAGGCTGATGGTCGTATCACTTTACGTGTTTAACCGTGATTTAAATTTTACCTTTCTCATGATTGCGTGTCTCGAGAAAAAAAAACCGATCGATATATACAAATATGTATATAAACCTCATCTGGATAGTCATCCGCAGTAGTTTACAAATGTATTGACGCCAGTTAATGCGCTGGTGAATTGTTTACGTTCCGATATTTCCTCTCTCAAGAACAATGCAACGCAGTTGAAGTTGGAAGCTAAAGTTTTATTGGACGTATCCGTGTTTAAACAGAAAAGTCATCATCCCTTAACATTCGTCAGTGAAACTCTTTTTTTTCTTCTTTCGTTACACTTGCGAACTCGTCTTTATACTTCTTCCCTCGTTTCACGCGTACTTTCACCCGTATGCGACGCGAACATCTTCGTAAAATCTGATCTTTTCTATTCTTCGAATACGCGTAGAGATACACATTTAAGTAATTTTACCAAAGGCAATCAGTAGTTCATCCACTTATTCAGCAAGGCTGTTTTTTTTTTGTAAATAATCGATCGCGCTGTACAAAACTCGCGCAGGCCTCGTTTCTTTTTTTCACCTTATTATTGCACTTTCAACGAAATGGCAAGTTTATATAATTTATGGGATGAACACCTTTGTTAATTCTATGTATTTGTATTTTACGTATCAAAGTCTCGTTATGTGGTGTAGGGAGGGGGCCATGGAAAAACGATGGTGATGTAACTTTGAGTTTCTTTTTTTTCCTTCTTGTGTTTCGTTATGCTCAAGGAAAATGAAATGTGATAAGCTCACACAAATATTAATCGCTGAATCTATCGTGTAGAACGCATACAGTTTAACGCCTCTGCTGGTATCTTTAAGAATTATGCATACTATTATATTTGTCGCAAATGTATTATAAACAACTGAATTACGAAAATTCGAAAAGATGAAATTTCCTGTGAAACCAATTCACCTTGCGCATCGTATCTTTAAGTAATTATCATTGAAACGGCCATAATTATGATGATGGTCAGTACCGTACGATACACACATACCCACACACACACACACACACACATACACACGTTGCAATTACGATTTTGTGTGCAAAAGCCTACGTATTATCGTTTGTGTATAAAGACCGAAAAGCAGTCATACATGATCAAAACATTTTTACCCATGAGCCCAGATTTCAATAAATATTTCTTTTAAACTTCTATCAATGTTATTCCATAGTTGATGATTTTTTGCAAGCCAAGTAGCTAATTTGTTTCCCCGCATTGGAAAACCGGAGTTTCATTGTGTACACATAACATTTATTTTTTTACGTGAAAAGTGTAAAAAATGCAGATAAGTATTTTTAAGAAAAGCAATTTCATGGTATGAACAAGGGGGCTGATAAATGGAGCAATGATTACAAAAAAAAGAGTGTACATTATAATTTTGAAGCATACAGTAAGAGAGTGAACGGAGAAGCGAAAAAGATAGAATAGTAAACTTTGAAAAAATAATTTCCTGATAGTGACGTAGTTTCAAAAGCTTACGAGCAATCGACAGGGCAGTAAATACAACGGGAGGATTTTGAAGCTTGCTCTCTATGAAAATTAATCATATATGTTTATTTGTAATATAACTCGAAACATCGTTCCAATGCGGCATTGCGTATACGTGTATGCGTAATGCGCAAGGTATTGCATGGTTTCAGTAAGGTGCCGGTGAAATGTCTATACGTAATGTACAAATTACAAGGATTAATCATACGAGATTCCATCTGATTACAAGTACGTTATTATTCCAATCACAATAGGACGATTCGATTTGTCTTTCTTTTTAATTCCAAGATATGGAAAGTTCGAATGATTCATCGTTACACACACGAGGAGGGTACGTTATTTTACACACGGTTTAATAATACCTGCGACCTTTCCCTCTCGACAATTTTCCACGTGACAAAACCCCACGAGATCGATAACTGTTTAACATATTTTTTTATTGTGCCAATCCTGACTGCGTTTTTGCGATACTTTACAATCAACTATGTAGAACTTGCAGATATGAAATTGTCCGACGGGTGCACGTGATAGAAAATCATTCGTTCGCAGTCGTTTGTAACTTTGAAAACTGCGTCTTCTTATCACATCTTACGTAAGCTTTACTTCATCCCTTTCTCTTTCCTCCCGGTTTTATCTTCCTCCATTCTTCTTTAATCTTTTTGTTTCATTAAAATTATTTTCCAACAAGAATATACTCGCTTGTCTTAACAGTTATGAGTAATCAATAAATTCATCTAGCCATTTTCTCGTCTTTTTTTTCTCACTCGCGTACAAAAAGTCGTAAATACAAACATTATCGTTTATATAACCTCTCGACTTTCCTCAGTGGAAAGCAACTTTATTTCTTCGATTACCCCTGAATCTCTCATCCCGAGAATGATGCACGATTAAATACGATGGTAGACGGATAAACGAAAAAAAAAAACGAAAATATACATACGTGATTAAGTATATGAATATACAATTTGTTTTCTTTAGCTTTAAACTTATAAAACTACACAAGATCCAGTAACGTTCTATCGGTATACACGGTAAATCCGAAATTACACTCATCTGTCATGGTATTCCTTCGTTCCATCGTTCAGCGTATTGCCAACAGCACTGAATTTTATTTTATTCAGATTGAGGGTTGAATTAATTGGTTTTGTTGAATCTTCTTACGATGTGTTTTTGAAAATATTCGTATCGACAATTCTTTCCAGTTTCGCCACAGTCTGAAGCGGCATTTGTTTCGTTCACTTTTATTCTTTTTTTTAATGCCTCAAGGCGCTAATGACGTAACAATTTACGCATCGTCTAACGCTCGAGTGTCGAATAAAATCGCAGATGCTCCTTAGCACCTGGGATAAATCCGCAAGTTTCCGGTTCGCGTAGCACCCAAATAAAGCAACTAATCAAACGGTCTAACGTGAATCCCTATCGGTGGATATGACAAAAGATCCGGATCCATCAACCAAGTTTTGCGACGACTCGATTAACGGTGCTGACAATGATATCTTGATTTTCTAGGAAATAATTTGCTTGGAAAACGGAGAAGGTAAATCTGCAGGGTTGCGTCCGAGTAACGGAGAAAACAAGATCAAATATTTGCGGTTTGCGCCGTGCTAGATGAGGACATCTACGTGTTCCGTATTTTTCCTGGCACGTAATTCTTGTCTATCCCAGGATCCTGCAGGAACATGTGGAGACACCGTTCATTCTGCGCTAGGGGATGCCCTGCTATTCTGTAAATATGAACATCATTAGTTAAAAACATAAATTTCGATACGTTCGAATCACCTATTCTGGACTTATACAATTAAAGGTCATAAAACTATCGTAAAGTTTCCTACAAAACCTCATCCGATACCATTTTACCATGAGGCCTTCTGACAATTTTTTACAGTAAAAACTTTCTTGGGAATTCAAAATAAAAACAATGGAATGCGACTGGCTGTCCATATGTGAAATAAGCTCCGACTGGATTAGCATTCCATAGACAAAAGGATTGATGGGAATTACCGGATTAGCTACTATTTCAAAACTTATTCACATACATTATTATAACGAATAGAATCAAAGCAAAATACATACTTATTGACAAATATTTCTAGACCCTTTCTGCGGTCCTCTATAAAGTCCTCCTCAAATATTCCATCGTCACCTCTGAACGGCATCTGGCGTTTCCAGGCCTTGCCAGGTAGCGGTGGCACGACGATCTGAAAGACATATCAAAGATATACATATTTTTTATCCCGATATCTCACAATAGCTTCTCTACTTTGGTTCCAACTAAATGCAACGGTGGTTAAAAAAGAAAAAGAGATAGCATTACACTCCTTCAATAATTCACTGACCTTGCTGTCTCGTTCAAGCTCGTTTCTCAGCCACTCAAAGTCACTGTATCTTCTCCTCACGCTGGATTCTTTGACTTTGAAGACAGGTAAGTTAGTCTGCGAAAAAATATAACGGATTGACAATGTCGGAGAAGGGTTGCGTATTTAAGTTTCTGTATGACATTGTAACGCGGCAGCACTGAAAAGGTTGCCCAAACGGATTTGAGGAAGCCATACAATATTTTGCCAACTTTCGACACTCTTGCTGGTATCAATTTGGTAAAAAAAAGAAGAAGAGCAATTACATGTCATCCGTTATACGAAACGGAATAAATTGTCGCGTTTCAATCTGGCTTCTATTATTAATATAACGTAAATCTTGTAACATTGACAAGAAACGCGAAATATTATATGGAATGAATATACATCATATCGCGCAATAAGAAGGCGGGAATACTTTCTCGAATGCAAAAGAAAAAAAATATATATTGCGGTAAACCGCGATGCAGTAAAATAATTCAATTGCGAAGTTCACATTAGCCCGTCTTTTAGTGAAGTTTGGGAAGTGATGTGTCGGTTTGTTTCTTAATTCCTTTTGGTTGCGATTTCCTCGTGAAGACAGTCGCGCACACCCCCTTTTTCTCTATCCTACTCGCGTGCTCTTTCCGCCTCAAAAAAGTCAATGTTCGTCACGGCTAAACTCGATTGCTCGTTACTCACCCTCATCCGAACCTCGTAATCGGTATAGCGTTTCTTGCCAACACCGTGAGTCTCGGGATTGATAACGTCGATTTCGAGGAAATTTGCTGGAGCCGCATAAGCGTCGTCGAGTGTCTGTTTTTTGACGTTGAGGCGCCGCGTCGCATCCACCGTCGTGTCTGCCATTATTGCTAACCGCACAACACACAGTGCACTGCCTACTTCTCGTGCGTGTACGAGCGCACAGTGAACACGACCCTCCTACCGAACTTTCGCGATAATTCGAACACACACGCGCAAATGAGAGGAGAGATAAGAGGGAATCGGTTGCTTGTCAGGACGCAGCGGCGCGCACCCCTACATACATGCGACGATTATTGAGAAAGAAGCTTGTGACGTTTGTGGGTGTCGCATGTACAGTGGGGAAGAGCTTTGCCAACCTAATTTCCACAGTCCGAACTCCATCGAGAACGGGGATGAAAAGTTAGTGAGAAAGTCCGTGATTCCGAAACCCACCCAGCAATTCCGACCAATCGGTTAGCTTGAAATTCTTTTGTCCAGCGACTCTACTGGCTGAAACCATGAGTGGATACCGCACTGTGCGCGCAGTTCGCGAGCGATTACCAATATATCCAAGAAATACTAAAATATTCCGATAAACGCCCTGGCAATTGATGCTCTCATAGAATTTTGTTGAACAGTTGAGAATTGATCACTTTGTTGGGTAGGATATGAGGAAATCTAAATATTTAAACTGCTCGCATGAAGATACCACTTGGCACTGCAGTATGACTGTCAAACTGTTATTACTACATGTAAAAAGTGCTCTAGTTCCCATTCAATGATTATATAGGCTCTGTGCTTTCAAATTTATCCGACCAATCGGCAAACCCCTCCCTCCCGCCATTTGGAAACTGGTGAAATTTCATCAGCCGGAAGTGAGACGAAAGTAACAGCAGTGAACGTAGCTACAAAATTCCAATAAAAAAATCTTCTCGCGTGTTGACTATACGTCTACGAGAATTTAGTATGTACTCTACGGCGAAAATGTCAAGTGCTCATTATAGGGCACAATCTGCTGTCTCGTCTATGCTTCTGGCGACCGTCAATTGATAACAGTATACTTGTATAAAGAATTAATGCATTCGCGTCAAGTTAAGACGACACGGTATTGCTGGCGTTGGAATCTTGACGATATTCGGTTCCAAATTCACGCCACTTTGTTATCAACAATTCTCGCCGCGTGTTCTATTTACTAACTGATGAATGCAATTGGAGTGAACTCGTAACACTAAACAGTATTCTCCCCTACCTCCGGGTTTAATGTCATTAATTGTAATAGCGAAATGGATCCAACGGATTTGATCAAGACTGGAAAGGTCAGTGCATGTATGCAATTACGCGAAAAAACAAACAATTAACTTTGTAAATGATCATTCAAACAATTATATTTTGGAAGAAATAGGAGAAACCTAAAAACCTCGTAATCGTAAAAAATGTCGTTGTTATTAGTGTCATAATTACGAATGTTTTCACATTAATTGTACCAAGAAATTGTTTTCGAACATGAACTCGTCTTTCCATAATGATATTCATGTAAATGCAGTTGTGGGTGATTGCTCTAATTACAGGTGGAAAATGTTCGAATGCTGGATCGCTATAGCAATAAGCATTCCGTCGGCACTTTGTTCTTGACCGTTACGCATTTCGTTTTTAAGGACCAGAGCCGAAAGAAAAAGATATGGGTCAGTCTATACGTTTGATCTGAGAATTCATCTCAAATGTGGATTTAATGCTTTAAACTTATTACACATCAAGACTGGAGCATATGAAGTGCTTGTCTTTTAATATATATAAATATGAATATTCTCTAAGAGATTTAATTAAACATTCATAGCTCTGAGAAGAAAATGTGTATGATCCTTAAAATAATTTCTTTTTTATATATTCTATCCAGGTTTGGAATACCCATATAGCTGTAGTAGAGAAACAGCCATTGACTACAATGGGATCACCGTTGCACATTCGATGCAAACACTTTTTAACAGTTACATTTATAATTGGCAAGGAGCGCGATTGCCATGACATTTACGTTACATTGACCAAGCTCTCCTCACCTGGTAAAAAATTTTGTTCCTAAAATATTGCACAAATACGAAGGATCTTAAGCTATCATGTTAAGCTGCCAGTAATGCTGAATATTTTTGTAAGCAATTGTAGTCAGATCGTAATGATTTATGCACAGGATATCGTTTATGAACTTTCCTACCATTGCCATTTGATCTAATTCTTCTTGCAGCTAGATTGGATGATTTATGCTGCTTCAATGTTCACCCGACCAAAGCTTCCGAATCGTTGATCGATGGCTGGAGTTCTTTTGATATTCAAAGTGAATTCCAGCGACAAGGTGTACCCAACAAAGAGTGGAATCTCACCTATCTGAATACCAATTACGAGGTATGCGGATATTTACTTCTTTAAAGCCTACATCGTTATTATCATTTCCGATGCTTGGAGTAGAACGTGTATAGTAAAACTGTTCTCATATTCCGCACAGCTCTGCGACACTTATCCCAGATACTTGTATGTTCCCGCATCCTGCGCGAACAACATTTTAATCGGCAGTGCCAAGTTCAGGAGCAAGGGAAGATTACCAGTTTTAACGTATCTACATTCGAACAAGGTTTCTAGATCTTTTATTGTCATTCCTTCTTTTAGTGTACTTTGTTTATAAATAATAAACTGGTAGATATTGAGGGGACCCCGAAATATTTCATAAATTTTTAGGCAGCCATCTGTCGTTGTAGTCAACCCCTCTCAGGATTTAATGCTCGATGTCCAGAGGATGAGCAAATGCTTTATCACATTTTGTGTACCAATCCGAATAGCAAATATATGTACGTTGTGGATACGAGACCCCGGGTAAGTTTTAAACGTGATTGCGCTGTTTCATATTTCAAGCGTGCCTGATAATCCAATTCCAACTTAGTTAACTTAGTTTCTTTTTCCTTTGAAAACAATATATAATGCTTACAAACCTTTGGTATTTAACATTAATGCGTAGAAAGTTTAGCCCTCATTTTTTAAATTAAAATTAAATTGAAAATTGAATGTTCGCAGATAAACGCTATGGCGAATCGTGCAGCTGGCAAGGGATATGAGAACGAAAATTTTTACGATAATATAAAATTCCGTTTCTTCGGTATCGAGAATATACACGTGATGAGAGCAAGTTTGAATAAACTCGTGGAGCGTGAGTTGATTTTTCTTACTCTCCAGGTATTCATATCGTTAAGATTGTCTAATTACAATTTTGAATATTTCTTCGTGAGCCCTGGTGTAATTTTAGGGTCCCGAGACTTTCGTTTGCACAAAATTTGTAGCGATTCTACCGTCGGTTTTATTCCATGACGAGGCAAAAATACATTATTGTTTCAGTTCAACGAAGTTCCTCGATGAGCTCGTTTCTGAGTGGTCTCGAGAGCAGCGGTTGGCTCAAGCACATCCGTTCGATTCTGGAGACCGGATGGTTCATAGCGCGTACGATCTCGAACGGTATCAGTGTGGTCGTTCATTGCAGCGACGGGTGGGACCGTACGGCGCAAGTCTGTTCTATCGCGGCGCTTCTTCTCGATCCGTTTTATCGCACGATACAGGGCTTTCAAGCTCTCATCGAGAAGGACTGGCTATCGTTCGGACACAAGTTCAGCGATCGTTGCGGCTACATAAGTAGCGACGGAAAGGAGCTCGCACCGATATTCACGCAATTCATTGATGCCACCTATCAGTTGCTACAACAATATCCATATATGTTTCAATTTAACGAATGGTTCTTGCTATCGCTGCATGACAGCGTGCACAGCTGCCAATACGGTACGTTCATCGGTAACAGCGAAAAAGAACGACAAACGCTCAGGTACGCAAGTATTTGTTCTCTCAGCTGCTTGTGTTGATCGGTACCTTCAACCTGATTAAACATTTTTCAATGTCGATCGTAGATTATCGGAAAGAACGAATTCTCTGTGGAGCGATGTAGCAAAACGTATCCACGAGTATGTAAATCCACTTTACTCGTGCAATCGATACAAAGACGACAGCAATAAAGTTTTGGAACCGAAACTCTCGCCTCAGAGTATAGTGTAAGTATTTTTTGTTTTGTTTGATTTGTAACGTTCCTTCGTATACCCACATTGCATTTTGAAAGCCCGTCGTATTTCCCGTATCACTGCGCAGGACTTGAAATAGTAATTTCTTCTTTCCTGTCCAATGAATTTTTCGTACCATACGTAGTCTCTGGAGAGGCTTGTACTTCAGATTCGATAGCGGTATTCATCCACGCGAGACTTGGGAAGATTTCTTATTGATGACACACGATCACACCTCGTCCCTGGAAGATCACGTCAAGTTGCTCTTGAAGCGAGTCGAATCTCTCAGGCGATTGATCGACGTGAAGAACTCGCGGAAGAGGAGCACCCAAGACAAGCACAAGTACGACAATGCCCTGTTCAATAACGACGATCATTTGGCGGACAAGATAATCGAGGATGCGGCGAACGACGAGGCGGCGGCCAAAAATAGAATGTTGATAAACCAATTGGAGAGTGAATTGCAATCCGTTGCGCTTGATTGGAAGTCACCCGCAAAAATCTCTGAGTGCAGTTGCTCGACGACCTTCGACGCTTTCAATAAAAAGGTAATTTGCTTAAAGGGGCTCTTCAAATCGAAATCTATACGTTATTTTCGGGCTTGACCAAATTAAACGGCGTTCGATGGTTCTTTCAAAATTTGTCATGATACTCGTTGGTGCTCCTATGGAAAAAAAAATCACGGGAACCACAAGGTTTGAAATACCAATATCCACATGAAACAAAGTTAATGTTGATATGTAATCGATATTTTTTCCTCAAGTTTTTGACTGATCTTGCCTACTGAATTCCAGCAATGCTTTTCATGAATATTATTTAGCGATCTACAAGCTTAACCTGCATAATACGATTTTTTAAAACAGTAAACGATTAATAATAGAAACCTATTGCCGTTTGTCGCGTTGCAAACTTTAAGCCCAAGTATTCTACGGGGACAAAAAAAAAAGACAAAATAAGTTATACAGAATGCAATAAAGCCTCTAACGTTTGTTTTTTCATTGAATTCTTTTTAGCATCATTGCTGGTCGTGTGGCAACGTTTTTTGCGAAAGATGTATGGAAGAGTCTCATACGAAATTGGCGGGTCATTTGAGTCAGCGCGAAGTCTCAACGTGCAAATCCTGCGCGCAATCATCGCCAGTTTTGTCTTAATGATACGCTGTACTGTATCACCTGTCACTGTACCACCGAATAATACATCACTCCCCGTTCAGCATAATACGGTTCCTTATTGATTTTCAAACTTGTAAATTATTATATATATCATCGTGAAACCTTCTGTATTATGTAACTTAAGAGATCGAAAAGAAAACAACGCGCAGTAAACAAATTGTGTACAATAATAAGAGAGATGATATGAAAAAAATATAGACAAACGAAACAAACGTTATATTTCACGGGCCAATAAATCTTTATTCGACACTCACGATCTTTTGGTTATAGCTGTACTGCGTACTTCAGTGACCGGGCATTGTAACAAACTCAATGCCGTACAAGTGTTCACCAGGTGATTCATTGTTTTTCCATGTCGTGACTTGAGGGCTAGATATAAGTGTGTGTTTCAGGGTGTCAGAAGAAAATATTTCGACGATTATCGCTTCAAACAAAAGTATGGAGTACATAAGAAATTTATAACAAATTTTTACTCTCTTACTCAAGTTTACGTAGTCTTGACTTTTTTTTCTCCTTTAATTAGACTAACGAATAATTGCTCAATACGATCGAGGATTCTCAAGGCCGTTCTCAGATGCGTCAAAGAGCTCTTTTGGAAACCTCGGTATCATTGTACAACGGGCACCGTTACCCATCACATGCACTGAAAAAAAAGGCTTCCGGTGGTGCCATGGTTAAGTTGGAAAATCTTCGAGCCAATTTAACGAACATTAATAATCCGCTGAGTTATTAAAATTGTCTATATGGAACGGATCGAAAGAAAATAATCAAGTTCTACCACTCAAACTTGAATGAGAGAGTTCCAATTTACCATACATCTTTTATACCTAATACTATTTTTTGATTCGGTTGATTAATGATTTTTTTCCAACACGCTAATGTATATATATATATCATGTATATATTTATATATAAACATGTATATTTCGAGTTTTATTTTGACGCCCGATCAATTTATCTGGAAACCGATTTTCGTGTTTTAGTGTCTGCCATCCGTGAGTATATAATTCGCAACAAAAGGAAAACACGCTTATCGAATAACCGAATAGATCTGCCGGAATACTCAATACTCTGCTCTTTCAGATCTCGCCGCAATGTTACGCTTCGAGAACGGAACGATGAAAATATCCTGATTACCTATCCAGGAAAAGGTATTTTTTTGTCTTTCGCTTGGCCCGCGGGCCACTGTTCATTTGACAAGGGGGAGAGGGAACACAAAGAATGCGCTCGAGCCACGCCTGAGCGTGCATTCTGATAACGCTACTGTGTAAAAACGAAGAACCAAAGAAAAGAAGAAGGAAAGAACTTTGAAATGCAGCGAAAGGGATTGCATTGTGGGGGCGTGTATAAACGTGAGAAATTTTCCGATAGTTCGGATTCGTTTACGTAAATTCAACTATAAATTAAAGTTTATCGAAGAATACAGTTTACCGCGCCCAATTTCGCAGCCCCTGATAATTTATCTGTTCTTCTTCGCTTATGAACAATAAAAACTATATCAGACTTCGTTAGCGGCACTGCACATGTTCTAAGCTTAAAAAGAAAATACAATATGCAATTTTGTAATTCATACGCGATGCGCACGGGAGTGCGAGACTTTTCCTTATTTTCGTGTCTACGTCGTTATCATTCAAATTTTCTTTCACAATGAGGATACAAGACTTGTTCGCGCGGCTAACGTTTCGCAAAGAATACTTTGGATAAACTTGGATTGCCAGTGGCAATGCATGATCCCTTTCTCTCCAACGGCGCTTCGACCAACGAACAGAATCATTGAATGGAATTGGCCGCTTGTATCGGATACTTTACAGTAGCTCGGAGAATAACAAATTTTTAACGTGTACTATTTTTTGTTCGTCGTTTGTCCAATCAGGATGTGAATGCCGTTTGAACCACGTAACCTCGTACCTATTGAACTAATTTGTAAATCTGATTTTTCACATAATAATAATATTACGATCTTCATCGCGCGTTGAAGGCGCTCGATATCAACGATGGCAAGTGTATCTAGTGAGGAATGTGAATATCTTACATAGACTTTGTCGAGACGATGTTAATAAATTTGCGTTACGGTTCGGATTGATCCGCTTTCTCGATCGGCGTTTGGGTTTCTATTAATTCTTTGTTCGGTTTTCTTCGGCGTGGTCCGTCGGCACCGATCGATGGTTGTTCCTGCAATACGAAACAAAAATTCGTCACTCTCGTTTTCAAAGAAAGGCTGGCAATTCAAGTACAGTCCCCCTTATCATCGAACTGGTTTCTTACCTTCTCGCTTTCAATGAATTCTTCAGTCTCGCTGGTTTTACCTTCAGTCTCGGCTTCCTCGATTTCGATATCGGGTGCGGTGCTCACCTCGGGCTCTCGCACTTCGTCGTTGATGTCAGTGGGCTCGTTCAACTCTTCCGCATTATTCAAGGGCTCCTTATCCTCGGAGAGACCTTCTTCCTTTTTATCTTCTTCTTTATCCTGACATATCCCGGCGAGAAGGAAAAATCATAATGTAATAAATATTACGCGGCCAAAATGATTGCACTCAAAGCTTTTTTTCTATGGGTTTAGGGATTTTTTAGGTGCATTTGCTTGAATGAACGGATAAGCGATTACGTGATACTTTACCTGGGATGGGAAGCAGCAACAATATATTATCAGTATTATGGGTAGGCCAGCGGATAATATATATATAGCCCACATCCAAGGATGGTCTGTGGTAAAGGTCACCAATTGACGCCAAATGTTCTGCTACGGTAAAACATAGGTGCTACACATTAATTACATATTAGCAGATGGTGTGCGATTGTTCCTAGCCTGCCAACAAACCAGAAGCACCGGTCACCTCCGCGGAATAACTTAATAAAAGTTTAATAGTATTCGCTCATCAAAAAATCGTAAAAAACTTCTAAAAACACGATTTTTTCATGAAAATTTTGGGTTTAGGGCGATAGTAATGGTAGATTCGTGGTCAGGGAATGAAATTACATAAGAATAGACCATTCAAAAACTATTAAAAATCTAAATTTTTTTCGATTTTTGTGGATAAAAGTTTTTTTACTAAATCATGGATAACTTTTTTTCCTTCAGGATTTGGCACTCCACTCTGTGTTCAATCTCTTCGTTATGATTTTCTCTTCAAAATGCTATTTAATCATTAAAATCCGATGATTTTTCGATTTTTAGCAGAATTTCAAAGTTGGACCATCGATTTTTGCTAATTTTTCCATACTTTGCCATTTGCCTCTTTTTTTGCCATTTTTCAAGTGCACTTTCCGGGAAAACTTTACGAGATATCGATACGAATCCAACGCGATTATTTAAGTCAGGCAAAAACCTTTTGCAAACCCACCCAATGAATCTCAATCGCACAGAAAAATCTTGCTCTACGACTTTTTGAAATATCGCGATTTTTTAGATTCTGGAAAAGTGGCCTGGGAGGTCGAAACATTTTTTCGGTTCGAGCACTAGCTTACGATAAGATACATTTTGTTTTTGTCTTAAATGTTATTTCTGCTAGCACAAAGGAGCTGGTGGGAGCTGAATACGAGTTACATCTACGTAGCCTCCATTTGTGCACAACTTTTGACAGTACCTCTCGGGATCTTCTCACGAGATACCAGATGTACAGGGCGATCGGTATCGTACAGTAGAAAAAATAAAGTGCCCACCAGCCTGGCTTGTGGTTCATAGAACGCATCATTCTGCCCCACATACTCGACTATGCGGGCGTTTGAACGCGTCCAATCATTTACAAACGTATAAGAAATTTTGACAAATCACACAGCTTACGAATCGATGGTTACATTCGATTATGCGAGAATAAAGGCAGCCTCAATGCCGATTTTGCATACTCACGTTATCTTCCGCGATTTTCAAACGACGAATCTCGAAGGTATCATCGGCCCACTGTTTCGCGACCGCTTCGTCGTCCGTGATGATCAAATTGTCGAACATTATATCCGGCGTCATCGACCATAATTCAAATCCAACCGCGTACTACAAAATTCGTTGAAACATTGAAAAAACATCGGCAATTGCGAAACGCCGAGTTCATGTTTTTGTAAAGGGTAAATTTTGTCAAAGAAAATGACTTGATAAAAAAAGAATCAAATTTTAAACTTACGATTGGCGACATTCTGAATGGATGCTGGTCGTTGTAATAATTGGGATTGTGTACGAGTCGCGGTTTCCATTTTCCCTTGTAATTTGGGTTATTTATGAGGGGTGGTAACCATTTTCCCTTGTAGCGTGGATTCTTCTTGAGTTTTTGCTTGTACGGTCCACAACCTGGCGCGTCCTCGCATTTCGGATTCGATATACCCGGAGGTTCCCACTCCCCGTCCATCTCGACGTCCCAATCATCGGGTTTCACGGAATCGGGGTTCGGTATCATCGGTGGTTCGTCCTCGAGCCAACCATCCGGCATTACGTCGTCTTCGTCGACGATTTGCGCTGGTGCGTCCTCGTCCCAGTCCTCCGGTTTGATGGCTAGTGGATCAGGGATCTTTTCTCTGTCGTCCCAATCTTCGGGTTGCGCATCGTCCGGATCCTCGATCTCCAGTGGCGGATTGACCGGCGGTGTGAAATCGTCGAGCAACGAACCATCGTTTACCACCTTATTGTCAACTTTAATCACGAAAGTGTCGTCGGGACGCAACACCAGAGTGTAAAGATGCGGCACTTTGTCTTTAAAGTAATCCTCGAGTCGCTCCTTCGGCTTCTTTGCGTGTTTCTCCTCGACTGAACCGTTCAACGGATTCTTGTGACGAAAGATGAAATGTAGCTTGTGATCGTTCCCACACTTGTCCGGTCCGAACATAATCGTGTACGGCGTTTTGTCATGGAAATTGGTCAGATCGGCGTGACTAGCATCATGCGTCAATAGTTTCAAGTATGCACCGCCGCACTCTTGGCCCTGTTGAAAATTCACCTCGTACTGAACGATGAGAGGCTTGTCTACAAAAGTGAACGGTTTGCTCAATTGTGTAGCTATTGCTGCGTGTCGAGCTTTGCTCTTTAGAACCAATCCTAGGTCACCATCCTGTATATTTCTCGCGGGTTCTTCTACCGACCATATTCCTGCAACATTCAGAATCCTTTCATGTTCACTTATTACAAAAAAAAAAGGCTTGGATCTACAATCGGATTACAGTATCTCAGAGGGAATTTTGAAAATAAGATACATCAATTGCACCCCCAATTTTTCCACTCATTGTAGTAAAAGAATTATGTCTGGTAACAATTTTTGGCGGTTGAGTGAAAACTATTACTTTCGAAATCTCATTTTGTGCGGAAAGCATCAGACCTTCGTACTTTGAAGCTTGCGTTATCCTCTTGATTACGTATCCTCACAAATGAATGATGCAATCGAATTGAACGTTGCACAGAGTTTAAAAAAGTGGAAATAGCTATGTTGTAAAAGAAGACATTATTTTTTATGCATATGGAAGCGTTAACTCTGAAATGCAAATCATGTAGAATGTATTGATCGCTAAAAAAACATTTTAGAATATATACTTCTGAGTATAGTTTCTCACACAGATTATTAATATATCTCCTCAATAGCTGCATTTATCTACTATTACGTTCATATTTATTCAATTTATCAATTACGTCAATTCATAATTTATCTGAAACTGTTCCTAACGAAAACATTGCAATATATCTTTATCACAAAAAACAAAGTAACCGACCGAATACATTCTATGAAATTGACCTCTTATCGAAATTGTCCGTGTTAAAAAGATAAATCAGTATCTTGAAACTAGCAATGGACGAATGCGTTAGCTTTATCCAATGATGAACAATATACAGTACCATCATATTTTGCTATGTCCTCGTCAATGTCCTCCTTCTTAGCTTCAGAATTCTTCCATGTTTGGTTAAATTTCTCTACGTCATCGAAATGTTCTGCCAGATAAACGAAGCCTGACGGTACAGGACTTCGATATACCGGCTTCGTATCAACCGGCACGGATTCCTCATCATCGTGACTTTCCTTTGCCACAAGACTGTGGCAAAAGATCATCAGCAGCAGCAGCACTGATAGTTTTGCCATTTGGTGTGCCTGAAAAAAAAAAAGATCTGAAGCTACTCGAAAAATGACAACGGGACTTTTCGAGCTTTGCTCATACTTGTAGCCTAACGAAACAACGGTAGGGATATTAATTCGCAAAATAAATAAAGAAAATGTAAAGATTCGCGGCAACGATTGACACTCCTCATTTTGCGTACGAATTGACCGGAATCATTGCATTCGTTAACGCCGCAATGAGAATTGAATTGGAAAATAAGAATGAATACACTTTTATTGACGAAAGCCGAAAAAGCACTCACCGATCACGAACTTAACGATCATAAAATACTCGATTGGTAGACCGTTGGCATAATTCACAGGACGCGCGTAACGAATGAGTTTGCGTTTCGTATACCTAATTAACTTATAAATTATAATCTAATCTATTTACACGTATATAGGAATTACTCTTCTTTTTTTTTCCTACGGTCCTTGTAAGTGTTCCGAAAGCATAGGGGCCGGAAACGGAGAGTTTAGCGAAAGGTAGGGAGTGTCGCGAAGCGTGATGACTTCTGGTGGGGGTCGGTAATAATGTACACATATACACGTTTATGCACAAATTCTCAGCTTTAGCGGCTTATGCTCTATTCTCAAAAGGCTCTGGTTTCCAATTGCTCCAATGAACATCGAACACCTATGACGTGGTGGCGACTGTCGCTACAGTTGCGTTCGTAAAGTCATCGTGCCGGTTATGAGCGTACTCTTCCTTATCGACTGTCAAACGTTTCTCGCATTTGCGGACCAGAATCATAACGTGGTGGCGACGGGGTTAAGTGAGATGCGTGTATAATACTTTTTTTAAAATCAGTTTTGCGGATAAAACGGCCCGGATGATGAAAATCCTTGTGCTTTTCCGTATAAATGTCCACGAATAAAATTTCGTAAAACCTCTGCGGCCGATTTAGGTGAAATCTTGCAGATGTTCCTTTCAGTATATAAAAACATCCTTCAAAACGGTTTTTGGCGAATTCGTATATAGTTTGCCAAGAATCAAACTTAGAAGTTTATTGAAATCCATTTCGAACATTTTTTATATATTAAATTTAACATCTGTGCAAAACTTCGACAAAAACATGTATCAGCTTATCGGAAGTTTATCTCAATGATCTCAATGATTGTTTATATTTTCATATGCGAAAAATAGTTTTCGTATCCATTGTTCGAATCGGCTGTTCAATTCACAATAATTCCAAACTAGGAATTGGTAAATTCTTGAAATGGATTGTACGCTACGGTTTGCGAGAAAGACGTCGTGACCCTCAAGGAATATCTCTCTCGGTGCACCATTGCACATTGTACAATATGCTCATATTTTCGTAGTTTTAACAAACTACAAAACGGTGAAAACAAATACAGTGGTGCTATGAAACTCATGAGTTTCAGAACGCGCAGTTTCTTCGACTATTCTGGTCTTTCTCGTTCCGATTGGTTCACCAGTTTCCCCTAGCCGTGCAACCGAATTCCTCCAATTAGACGAAGTTTAGCGGTTACTGTACGCCCGATCAATTCTCGTGTGGCTATTGGTACATTCGTGAGAGTTGTCCAGCACGCGTGTAGCGAACATTAATATTCTATTATATTTCTGTTGATATCTTCCGACATTGCTATATCTTGATAGTCGCGGTGAATTCAAGTGTCCTTTGTAGTGAATTCTCCGAACAAAAAACAAAACTATTGTAATGTCGTAAATAGCTCAAGGAGCTAACCGGGAATACGCAAAAAGTCCGCACAAGATGTGTTGGCGAACGCATCGCTAAGTGACGCAATATCGTCCGATCCGTGCGCACGTTGGGATTGGCTAGCGCTGGTATCGGACGATCATTTGTATTTTTTTTTCCTCACTTCAAGCCAGTGTACCCCGTTGCGTTTGACATATCGTGTGTGTTTTTGTCATTATTGACAGTCCGTTTGCAATTAGTTCATATTTACGAAGAACCTGAAAATAAGCCGAGGAGAGAAAATATTTGCCGGTGCAGGATGACGGACCCGGGGGGTTGGGCTCCTATCCACGAGCACGAATTTACAAATTTCGCAGCGGCCGACAGTTTCAATCTCAATGAAGTAACTGGCATTGACGGTGCGTAATTGAAGCTCATTAGCTAATTATTCTCGCATTCGTGCATATTTTTGAATGATAATTAGGACACGTGCATTGTTGGCCAGGATTTCGCATTGGTGTATACCGGGTTCCTCATGATTCTGATAAGTCAACGTTGCACACGCTGCCTAATTTTCTTCGTTGATTTAATTTTCGCGCCGATTATATTGAGGGTTGATGCAATTTTATCAGAAATGTTACAAAGATGATACGATTAAAGACGATTCAATGCGATAAGACCAAAAAACTATAATTTCCACATCGCTGATTTTTCGTGTTGCAGATCTTTTGAAAAACTGCGAAACAGAATTGATGAAGAGCGAAAGTCTGTTCAGCGATGAGACGCTCCTATCAGATTTGGATGAGCCGATACCGATGGAAGGAGATTCATTTGATTTCTTGAATATGTCTCCGAATGGTGAATTTGACGATAGCCGTCTGATGGAACCGATTCAAAATTCCAACGTCATGGTGATTCCGACGGAAGGAAATCAGGCAACGGCAATTCGTCAGTTGTCCCGGGAGCCGGCTCAGACACAAACACCGCCTCAACGAATAGCAGTCACCCCTGTGGCGCCCACTGTTTTCAGTTCGCAGTACACTATTCCGCAGACGGTGAACTTTAACGTCCAATCGCCTATGGTGACCCTTGCACCAGTCTCTGCTCAGCAAGGTCAACTGATATTACCAGCAAAACTCATAAAGTCTGAGTCAATTGTATATTCACGCGGCTCCCAGGCAATTACTTCAACACCTGTCCCTCATCAGATTCACACGTTGGTCAATACAACGAATGGAACGGTTCTGGCCACTGGTATATCTCTATTTCCTTAATGGCTGGTGATTACAGGAGATGAAGCAAAAAATGATTCCTTACTCACTAAATACATGCGCATGATTAATTGTACTTTTTTCCAGGCATACCTGTCGTATTGGACACAGACAAAGTGCAGATAAATCGAATAACGACAAACGCGCATGTGGGTGTACCGAAAGTCCGAGAGGTAAAGCGCAGCGCTCACAATGCCATAGAGAGACGTTACAGAACATCGATAAACGACCGGATAATAGAGCT
This sequence comes from Ophioninae sp. B BG-2022a, assembly GCA_030522765.1. NCBI lineage: Eukaryota > Metazoa > Arthropoda > Insecta > Hymenoptera > Ichneumonidae > Ophioninae sp. B BG-2022a. The sequence continues at coordinate 46,691 of JAPYZJ010000023.1, forward strand.
GAAGAATATTATCGTTGGGGTGGATGCGAAGCTTAACAAATCAGCGATCCTTCGGAAAACTATAGATTACATACGGTGAATATGAACTTCCAGCAACTAGAACATTCGTGTGTGCCGTGCACATTTCTCAGGCGAACACGGCTTAACATATGCGATCTCTGAAGCTACTGAACTTTTATAGTTGCAACAGTACTCTTATTTCTTGCATACCCTTTAAAGCGTGTTTAGTGCATTTCACATCTACATATCACATCATATAAGTTTTTATATTTGTTCTTTTATATTGATCCGATTTTTCAATATGTTCTAATTGCCTAATAGTGTATTCAAACAGTTCTTTTGCTGGTCTCAACGTCAGTTTTGTCCCTATTTCCTTTAGTGTGCCATATTTTGCCCATGCTTTTCATTAGCAACGTACTATAATTATTTCTGATACAAGGTTGGAAATTTATGTATCAGATTTCTACAAAACTCCAACGCCAAATTGAAGGCGGAGAATATGTCGTTGAAAATGGCAGCGCAGAGGCAAAATTTGCGTGATTTGTTGTCATGCGGGGAATTGACACCGCCGCGTTCAGACACGAGCGAGCCTTCGCTGTCTCCCGCATCGGCTCCTCTGTCACCAGCTTCACCGCTGTCCATAAAAGACGAGCCCGTGAACGAGGTACTACGCAGTCCTCATCGCGCGGCTGCACCGGCAACCGGTGGATTACGGGATCACACGAGGCTCACGCTGTGCGCGGTGATGTTCATCTTTCTCGCCTTCAATCCCCTGGGAATTGTTATGAACAACGTTGGAAAATTCGATTATGGAAGTACGAGGCACGAGGGCAGGACGATACTCAATTTCTTAGGTAATTCTTTTTCCAATTTTCTTTCTCCAATACAAATCGGTAGTCTTTGAAATCCGAGAGTTGTCGATAGAAAGGATTTCGTTAGCTGTGTGATGACAATTGTTTCATTCGAACAGAACCAGGAGAATCGGACTCAAAGATATGGAGCAGCGTGATTCTGTGGTTGACGAATGCGCTGGTATTGGCTGGTGGTCTCTGTCGTTTATTGTTATACGGCGATCCGATAATACCGTCCTCAAGCAAAGCTTTTCTGGAGTTGCTTCGTTGGCGACGTCAGGCCGAGTTCAACATGTCGTTAAACGAGTACGAGAAAGCGTACTCGGATCTTCGACAGTGTCTTAGGTACTTCGATCGTACCCTGCCGTCTTCAAGAGCAGAAATCGCTCTCGCGACTTTGTGGCAAGTGGTGAGACAGATATTGCACAAGCTGTGGATCGGCCGTTGGGTTTTGCACGTTGGCAAATGGCTCGGTGAAAAAACGGAACGCGGACAGGCCGAAACATCGGCGATGGAATTGTCGATCGTTTACGAGCGTATACTTCGTCTGCGTCTATCGGAAAAATCGACCGACGCTACACTTTTCCTTGCACTTTCCGCGGTGAATTACGCAGAGGCTGCGGTCGACGTTATACCCAAGAACGCCCTCGTCGAGGTATACGTAAACGCCGCGCTTTGCTTCAAAAAGTCGTTTCTACCCTACGTACACAAATATTATCTCGGCAAAGCGAAATCGATTTTGTCGACGTGCGTCGTTCCCGCGAGACTCCGATGGATTATGACCGAAGAGGGCGCGCGTTTCGTCACCTCACAAAAATGGCAGTACGGATATCATGGACCGAGCGAATTTACGTCGCAGAACAGCAAAACGGATCCTCTCTCGTACGCGGCTCGAGCTTATCGCGAATACCTGATTGGTCAGTGTCTGAGATTACTCACAGGGACGGCGGGTGATTCCCACGCTTCTGCAACCCTCGAGTTGGCCAAAACTATCGTTGCTTCTGCGGACGTCGAGACCTGTTTCTCTAATGATGACCGTGTCAACGCTGAGAGTGAGTTATTTCTTCAAGTTCTTTTTCTTATCGTTTTCTTAGAATCAGGTACACGAGCTTTATAGAAACACTCACGTAACGAATTATAACCTTAACCTAAATTGTGATAGTAATCTAAAAACAAAATTAATCTATTTAAAAGACATTTCATAGAATGATAACTACAGTAATAAATGATACATTTAGAATGAATAACTGAATACAATTTTTATCAATTTTGTTGAGAATTTAAAAATCTTATCATTATTTTCATTATTTCATTAGCTTTCGAAAATAATTCACCGAAATTCGCCTTATTGATCGGCTCTCTTGTACAGCCTCATCGAAGTTCACAACATTTTTGTAAAATGTTCATTAGCTCGATAACTGTCAAACTTAAATTATTAACAAAGCCAGACGGCAAATTAATTTTGAAAAATTTGTTTTGCATTCACAGAATGCGAAGACGAGATCGGAGTATGGTGGGGCGCCGTAATGTGCGTCGCCGCCAGTTGGCGACTGGGCGAAAACGACTCGGCATCTTGGACGATCGTCGAGTCTCGTTTCCCCTACGAGAAAAATCAACAGTCCGGTGGGACGGGAAATCCTCTGCCGCACGCCGTACTCTCGGTACTTCAGGCCGCAAGAAGATCCACATGCAGGAGTTCGATACGTCTGATCGATCAGGCTGGTATGTTTCTCGAGGATTCGATGGTGTATTCCAACTGTAAGCAACAATCGTCTTACAACGTGCAGGTGAGTTTAAACGTACATTCCCTGCTAAAATTCCTGATTTTTAGCCCGACGAAAAAAGACCGATTGTTGCTTGTTGCGGGTGTGCATTGTAGTTGCATTGCACGTCGTTAAATACTGTGCAATACTTCTGCAGTGGAACTCCTGCGATTAGCGCGTGGCATCACAGGACGAAATGAATACAGGCTGGAAATAAATAGGCATTTATAATGAGCAAATAAAAATCCTGATTAAAATTATTCTCGTGATGTTAAATTTATGGGATTTTCAGTTAGCTCAGCTCTGGGTGTGCGATTGGCTACTGGAGATTCGAACGAGCCTGTGGCAAGAGATTGGCGGTGAAGACGGGAAGCCAACGCCGAGTTCATTTTTGGTCGGATTTCAACGGGACCTCGCTCGACTTCGTCAACTCTGTCAGCATATACCCGTAAGTTTTTAGTTCTACCATTGAGCAATCAATTCTTGAACACGGATTTTCATTTTTTTCGTAATATTTGTTTTTTTTTGTCACGCAGTCGGTAATGCAGCGCGTGTTCCTTTACGAGGCAACCGCTCGTATAATAGCCGGCGCTGCGCCGGTTAAAACCCAGATACTCTTGGATCGGAGTCTTCATCACAGAAATTCTCGCACTTCGTTGATATGTGGCAAGGATCGATCGCAGGAACACGGCAATGGTGAACGCGAGCACGCGGCCGCACTTTGCCTCGCTTGTCGACATTTGCCAACGGTTCTTCTTACGTCGCCGGGCGAGCGTGCGGGCATGCTCGCCGAGGCGGCCAAAACTCTAGAGAGAATCGGCGATCGGAAACGTCTTCAGGAATGTTACGAGCTCATGAGACAATTAGGCCCGGCTATCGCGGTCAATTGAACGATTGATTTCCGGTTTCTCGTTCGTTTACGTAATCATAATTCTAGAATATACCATCCCGTTGTACATAGCACAATCCATTTAATCGCGAGCCAAGAAAGAAAATCTGCAGCAGACCGACCGTAGAAATCGTAGTAACAGTCCATCAACTTATCTCCATTTTGTATAGTAGTTTTTATAAGTTTTGCGAAATATAATATTTATCCGTTGTACGAAACTCTGTAATCTCTCACGTCCTGTGTAATAAAATACTGGGAAAACGACCGAAATAGTTGGGGACACGGGGGGTCCTTAATCCTGAATAGTCACTGGATAGAATTGACCCATCTGTCAATTTTGGGACATCTGATAGTTCAAAGCATATTCCGTTATTTTTTCACACGCATGGAATTGACAATCTGATTAAATAACGCAAACAAACTCATTATAACCACGAGAAAGATGAAGAGTCGTCACTGAGGCAAATCTGCACAACGGTGGAAAAATACGTCATTTATTGCACTGTTTCTAGACCCTGTTTATCGGCTGCATGTATAAATATACACATATGTATACATTCATGTTTAATAAAAGTACAAAACGGTGTACGAAAACTTGCTATATGGACGCAAAATATAGCTCCGTTACTCTGTATCTTATCTACAAATTATAATCATAACAGTTATGTGAGAGAAATAAAAAATTATGACGTGTGAAATAAAGCTGTCTGTGAAGCTTGACGACTTTGGCTGATTCTAACTTGAGATAATTGATGTAAAAATTTGGCTGTTTTTCACTTATCGCCGTTGAAACGAATAAGTTTTTCTGCGTTGTTTGAGTAGTATTATCTATATCAATAACAAAATAAAAAATGGTAAATTAGTAAAAAAGATAATACATTCTGGTATAATTATCAAAATGCTTATCAAGCAGTAATCTTTTAGCTTCTTGCCTTCGATTCGTATGGAAGTTATTTTAGAACATTTTGTACGATAAAGCCATTGATAGAATTATTAGCAATTCATCAAGCGCATAGTCCTCGGTTGATTAAACCCTCATTGTGCCCTATACCTATCTCCCAGCTTCGAAACGATTATAGGACATATATCATTTCTCTACACTATAACTTTAACTCGTCATATAAAATGCAATCATTAAAAACACGGACGGAATCACATGGACTGCAGTCGAATGTAAAAAATCTCGACGGTTCGGAAATAAGCGTAAAAATAAAACTAATCGAATGTCGCAGTTTTGGTGCTGTAATCGGAGGGCAAGAATTGCCAGGAGTTAGTCTTGTTCCAAGTATGCTTGCGGATGAGTTGTTCCGGTCCTGAATATCGGGAGCTCCAAATTTTGTAGTAACTATCACTATCGACGTTAGCAAAGTCGGTAATGTTGAATTCTTCACGAAGAGCCGATTTCCAGATCTGGAATAATGATTTTTCGATTTCTGGTCAAGCGGTAGGATATACAAGATAAACAGGCTGAGTGCTTACCAATGAAAATGCTAAATTGATGGAATAAAATGTTTTCAATCGGGATGTATACTCTATCGATTGGATTTTCCTAATGATCACATACCTCTTCTTCGGGCATCGTAGTCGGAGCCGGCGCATTCCCGTAAACCGCCGGTCTCGCGTACACGTGCAAGTGATAAAGCATGTAATTGACGGTATACATTTTGTCGGGTTCCGAAGTACTGAAGGTCACTGATCGTGGCGAACAGCATTCACGACCGGGAGGATACAAGGCCCGTGTGAAGTAACTTCCGGGTCTGGCGATCCCCCATAGCAGGGTTTGCAACGAGTAACCATGAAAGACTCCCCTTAAATAGCGATCCCGCGTATCGGCAGGATGGATACCCAGCAATGCTAAATGTTTGCCTGGAGATTTGTCATTGTAGGGGTTGAAGCTTTATTATCGTGCGATCAGTTGTTGTGATGAGAGTTGATATTAACAGCTCGAGGCTTAAACCCACCGAGATAATAGTCGTCCTTTTTCCAGTATTTTCCTCCAGAGATGCACTTCTGATGAGTATCAAAATTCGTGATTATTTTGCGAAAAGCTTGTCTGCTCAAAACAAAGCCAGCTTGAGCGACATTATAGGCTTGGCCCCAGAGTACGACCGGATGGCCTAGATAATGAGAGTCGTTGAAGTCCAACGTGGCGACCAGATATCTCAAGTTTTCTGGTACAACCATCGTGTCGTCCTTGACAAATATGACCCACTGCAACGCATCGTTGTTGCTGGTACCGTTATACTCCCATGTTGATGTCCACACATAGTTCATGGTTTCGCAAAGCATTTGCCAGGAAGACATTAGTTTCATAGGAAAACTGAGAACGGACAAGTCCGTGTCGTTAAAGCGTTCGCTAAAGAAATACAACTCGTTGCAGCTCGGTCCCCAAGAGTCCAGAATAGATTTGGCACGCTTCTTTTTCTCAACGAACACTACGCACGTAACATGAATTTTGGACTTCAACCATTCCGCCTCTGAGGGATTTCTCTTGCTCGCGTCGTTTTGTACATCCGGCCCGTATTGGCGATAATCCATGTTCAGTCTTGTCATCCTCAAATTTTGAGAGTTCAGCCAGGCCTTGTAAGAAGCGTTAGCTCGCACTCTCATCCATGTATCGAAACCGGCTATCTCTTCCCGGATACTCTTGCCAGGCTTTGACAACAGTTGTTTCTGCACCAGCAAGTACCTGCGCTCGTTGCACCCCCAAGAATTGCGTCCCTTGCATATCTCGTAGTCCTGGTACTTATCATCATCCGAGAATATGAATAGAGCGAGGGAAAAACCCAAGATGAAGCCAAAAAGAAAGGTGTACTTTCTCCTCAGCGATCGGAATGCCATTGTAAAGGTGCATCTACACATTCGTACAGATAGCGCATTATCCGATTGATCTTCCACGGACCATGTACCTGTAAATTATTTATACATTATTGGAACGATAGTGACGATACCATTGGGTAAGGAAAATTAATCATTCTGTGACAAATGTTAATGTATATCGACGAATTCAAAGTTGATTTCAAATTCAAAGTTTATGTTGATATTCAATACTTTATACTACAGTGCCGCTGTGTGACGATAATTAGTCGAAAATTAAATTTGTTGTCTTGACGTAAATATAGTCATAGCTTCCTGTATTTTTGCGAAAACATAATACTTCGATTACTGCGTGTACCAGCGATGTAATTATTACTGCAGCGAAACTGATGCTTGAAGAAAAGTGCTATACAGGATTTTTTTACAAGAAGTACGAGAATTCGTCGAGAGAATACACGCTTTAGAGTTCAAGAAAGTGTATTCGAATGTTTGTTTACGAAATTTTACGTCGTCCGATAGATTGCACTTTACCGTATTTCAAAATGAATTGAACATTCGTGTTTTACGGTCCTCCGCGAATTGACCTTTGTACAGTATTCGCGTAGTACGTGCCAAAATTCTCTTTCAAAACAAATTGACAAAAAAATGGGTATTCCCTGTGAGAAACGTTAAATTTCGCAACGTTATCGTTCGTTGCTTGTCATGTAAATAGTATTGTTACGTGCAAACCTGTGCCTCTGCGTATTACGTTGCATACGTGACACCCAAATGTGTGGAAACACGCAGGCGGTGATACACCGGACTCATCATATTTAATCGCACTTTGTCAGCAGTTTTTATTTTTATCTTTTACCGACACGTGGCGCTGATTATTCCGTGATAATTTGTTTTTCGTATTATTCAATAAATAAAGTCTAACAAAGGCTGGATCTTGTCTAACAAACACTAACAAACGATTAGCAATTGATTGGTGCATGTTAGAGCACGATTTTCGACAAGTTGGCGGCTAAGTTTATTAAGCTATATATTTCGATGGGTTCTCTTACCATAACTGGCGCTACGAATGGCAGTACAGAACACTAAAAACTGAAGACATTTCGCACGGCGAAAATACCGAATGTGCCATCGCCCCGATTCCAATTATCCGTATATACCAAAAATGTGTGCAATACCGAATGCGCGCGTGTAGTGGCATGTATCAATGCAAAAATACACCGCGAGTGTAACATAGCTAGTACTTGACAACAATGCCTGCGTAAATTAAGATTGAAGAAACACATGAACACAATGATAATAAAAAAGAAATCTAAAATAAATCCTTCGTGATTGCAGTACCGACGCAAATGTTGTCATTGTTTATTAACGAGAACACACGCTTTTCTCATGATCCGAGAGATACATAACCTCCGAACAGTGTATTTACAAACCTTCAGAAATTTGTTGGTACAACGTAAGTGATTTCTGATGATACGAAGAGTTCAAAACAATGTTGGAGGGACTCGTCGCTTGGGTACTCAATAATTATTTGGGCAAATACGTCGAGAATTTGAACACCGATCAATTAAGCATTGCATTGCTGTCGGGTAAGGTCACTTTTATTTCGATTTACTATTCATTTCGTCACTTTAAAGTGCACGTCAGCTGCACTATCACATTTTATGTATCACCGATTTTTAATCAAAATTGGCAATCAGTAACGATACTGCATAAAAAAATGTCTACTTATCCCGACAAATCGAATTCTTTTGAATTTTTTTCACATACAATGTATACATTACATTTTACAATTCCAAGATCATCGTCCATTTCTATACAATTCTCGTGGTCCAAATTCTTCTTTATTTTCTGCATTTGTAATGTCAAAAATATTTCTAAACAGTGTTGGGTCCTGAATCTTTAATGCAGGCTTTAAAAAAATATTAAAATGGCTTAAACCTGGCAGAAGAAAATTGATTTTCTTCCAGCCATGCATACTTCAATATTAACACATTTTTTTACAATTACTTTTTGAATAGTGACTTTTCAATAATTTGTTTAACAAGCAACAGCAATATCTCGCTTGAATTATAAAACATATTGATTTTTTTAAGCACAAATATGCCTGAATAGTGTATCTTTTTGCAACTTCCGAAACTTTCGTTAATCCGTTTGTTACTAAAAAATTGAAATTTTTAAATATCAGCATACATTTTTTATAAAAGTTTGCAGTTGTAACTGATATTTCATCGTCAAAGATTCTGAATGTAGTAAAAAATGAATATCCAACTCCCATCTGAATAAAACAATACATATGGAATTTTACAAAAAGTAATATTTTACCAAAATTGACTATGGTCAAACGTAAAAACTCCATATTATTGTTATTCCGAATTAGTTTTATCAATTTTCTCAGATTAAGTTTCAAAAAATATGAAAAGCGTATGGGGCAGAATTGCGTAAATTCAATTGTAACTTTGGCAGGGGAAGTAGAGTTGGAGAATTTGCCCCTAAAGAGGGAAGCACTGAGACACATCGGTTTACCGATCGAAATAAAGGCTGGGTTCATCGGTAAAGTAAGGCTGCAGGTACCGGTGCGTCAAATAAGAACCGCATCGTGGGTGATTGCCATAGAGCAGCTGTATCTCGTAGCTGGACCGATTTGTCTGGAACAGGTGTGTCGCCGTTTATTTTTACATAAACAAATAACATTTATAACTATCGAGGTGGAAAATAGGCTTTGAAGAACAATAAAACAATTTCAGTATGACTCAGAGGTCGAAGAGCAAGCTCTTCAGGAATACAAGCTCAGTCGTTTGGATTCGCTGGAAGCGCGATGGCGAGCGCACAAAGAGGCGGATCCGGGTTATTACGCAACGAGTTACTCTTCTTGGCTCAATTATGGGACTTCGCTGGTGACGAATATCATTGAGAATCTTCAGCTCAACATAAAAGACGTTCATTTGAGATACGAGGACGACGTAACATTCGCCGATGGTAAAGGCTTATCCGCTGCTATTCAAGTTTATACAAATTTTCAAAATCCTTCGAAAACATGGCTTGACTTTGTGTGTGTGTTTTTTTATTGCAGGCACTGGGATAGCTTTAGGTGTAACGATTAAGGGATTGACGGCGCAAAGTTGTGACGCCAGCTGGGTGCCAGGATCAACGTCATGGAATCTCACGGATGCATCGTACAAGCTCATGGAGCTAGATGGCCTGTCGGTATACTGGGATCATCTGAAGACCAAGAGCGAATTTTTGGGTCGGTTGAATCTCGGCGATTTAGCTTTGGCGATGAGCGACACTGGAAAAACACTCTGGAAGCATTTGTTGTCTCCGGTGAGCGGAAGAGCTCACGTAAAGAGGGATCGATCGGAGAATCCATTGAGGTCTGCTACTCGACCGAGAATCGTTCTCGATCTCCAATTGGACCAGGTACCCATGTCGATTACGGATGAGCAATACGAGCAGATAGTAAAGTGTATTCGAGAATTGGAGGATATCGATCGTCGTCGTAGACAGAGGAGGTGTCGTCCGGAGGCATCGATAAAGGAGGCGCCCAAAGAGTGGTGGAAATACGCGGCTCGTTGTCACATCGGTAAGAACACGTTGAACGCGAAGATGAGTTGGAAGGACGTGTTAAGACGGGGCGCCGAGAACGTCGCATACGTCGAGGCTTACGCAAAATTGTTGGAAAGTCCAACCTCGATATTGCCACCGGAAACAAAGCTGCTGAAGGATAAAATCGAGCACGAGCGTACCTACGACGATTTGCGATTATTGCGTGAATTGGCAATGGCCAAAGTTGGCCCGAGGTCGACAACGCAGGAGACAAACGGTGGAAAAGTGCCACCCGCCCGTGGTATACTCGTTCAGTGGTTTCCCCAGTGGTGGGGTTGGCACTCGAAGAATTCACACACGAGTGCCCAAGGTTCATCGTCCTCGACTTTCGACGGCGAGCTCCTCGATGTTTTGGCCGATACCATCGACGACAATACGCTGTTGCGGCGCGACACCGTTTTCGGACAATTCAACTTTGCCCTCTCGAAGGGCGCGATCTCCGTTTGCACAGCCGAGAATCCTGGTGTACCGAAAAAAGTGATGGAACTTCAATTCGAGAGAGTACATTTGACTTACGAGTCGCGGCCACGTTCAGGATCCCATAAATTTGCGATAAGCCTCGGTGCTCTCTATCTACATGATTTTCTCACGGTTAATACGATGTTTCCGATCCTGATACAACCGCAAACCGCGCCGGGTACTTCATCGAGATTGCGCTCGTCGTCGGAGAAACTCGTAGCTCAAACGACAGAACCATTGTTCGAGATGATTTACGAGAAGAAGCCATTGCACATATCGGTCGATCACTCGCTATGCGTTAATTCGCGTTCACTGGACGTCGTGTACAACGCTGAAGCGATGCGATGGCTCAAGAGCTTCATAAGCAAGCCTCACCGAGACTCGTCGAGTCGACGTATACAAGCGATGAAGAGGCGAACGCGTCGACAGATCATCAAGAATTGGGAGCAGATACTCGAGGGTGAAGTAGTTTATCGATCTTCCTGGGACTTGCAGTTCAAGATATCGGCTCCTCAAATATTGTTGGTCGAGAGTTTCACCGATTCGAACGCGGCCGTAGTCGTGGTAGATTTCGGCAGGCTTCGTCTCACCAACAATATCAAGAGCAACGGCCAAGTTATCTTTCGTCCGGGTGCGCCGGGCAGCAACGGAGACACGAACGAGGAGGACGACGAGGACAACGAGAGGTTCGAGACGCCATGCTCGACTCCACCGGGCAGTCAGGAGAACGGTTCGATCGATGATTATCCCGGTTTTTCCGAGACGGCTTTTCATCACAAACTGTACGATCAATATTCCGTTGATCTCTCGGATCTTCAAGTACTCGTGGCCAAAGTCAAAGACAATTGGAAACACGCTCGAACGCGGGGTATGTCCTCGCTCCACATACTGGAACGGTTTAACATAAATTTGCAGATCGAGAGGCGCGTCGTCAGTACGTCGGATCCTCAATTTCCGTCGATCACTGTATCCGGCAATCTGCCTAGGCTCGTTGTCCACGTGAACGAGCAAAAAGTCGAGGCAATGAGGAACATGTACGAAAGGCTATCCAAATTTGCCACGTCGAGCGACAGCAAGCCGCGACCGGAAACATTGGCCGGCGAAGCCGGAAGTAACGAACCCGAGAGCCCGAAGAAGCTCAGCGAGCGCAATTCGAGCCACGCGATGATGCTTCAATTCATCGTTGATCAGATGACCTTCGAGCTACAGTCGAGGGGTCGTAGCGTCGCGGAGCTTCAAGTTTCCGGTGTCAAGACGGCGTTGAGCAAGAGACCAGCCGATACGAGCGCCTCTTTGTCCGTTCATGGGCTTTTGTTGGTCGATGCTATGCAAGAATTCGGCCCGGATTTCGAGTTATTGGTGGCAAGTCACAAGCACGTGGGTATGGACAGCGTTTCCGGTAGTCTGAGAGATTCCGAGCCAACCTCGCCGGTCTCACCGGTATCCCCGGGCTCCCCGGATCCAACGTTGTCACGGAACAAGCTGACGTCACCGATAGCTCTCACACGCGCCCTCTCGAGTCTCGCGCGCGACGTTAAAATGCCACCGACCTCGAGGAACAATTCGCTGGTTGGCCTCGATCAATTGGACTCCGAGGCGCTGATAGTCATCGAGGTAATCCTCGTGGACGATCCAACGGAAAAATTACGGGTCGCCAATATACAATTCAACAATCTCGATATAATAGCCAATCAGGAAACGATAGTAGAGCTGATGGGTTTCGCAAGAAGAATCTTTCCGACGAGTGAGACACGATCGAAGCGTGTCCAGCGAACCGACTCGGTAACAAATCTCACCTCGGAGACCAAAGTTTCCACGAGGACGGAGATAACCTTTGATTTTCATCGGCTAAACGTTCTGCTGTTGCGGGCGGTGATGCTGGACAGTCACCTGGTAGGACAAAAGATCGCAACTGCTACAATGTCGGACGCTAGGATACAAGCCACCCTGGCCAATGATACGTCGATTCTTGGATCCCTCGGTGGCCTCCAAGTACTCGATCAGACTCTTATCGGCAAAACGCATCAGCGTATAATAAGCGTGGGACGGGATCCGATCGCCGATCCTCCGGATCGTAGGATCGAGCATTTCTCCAGTTTGTCCGATCAACCGGAAGCCTTTAGATTCTCGGCTAGCCGTAGTTCGAACAATGCCGGAACTATGGACAATCACGAAACTTTCGCCGATATATCAATCAGAGTTGCCAGCGTTTGGTACACCCATGCTCCACATTTGATCTCGGAATTGCGCTCGTGTGCTGACGAATTCAAACAATATCTCAGCAGGCTGGCGAGACACATAAGCGCGGCGGCGACCGATATGGCGATAGGTCTCGTGCACGCCGAGGATTGGGCGGTGCCCCAGAGCAGACGACGATTGCCGAGCGTCTCGATCGATGGTAACGAAAATCCGAGCGTGTTGCGACTGAAACTCGACGTTGTGCTGGACAGTCCGGTTCTCGTGGTGCCACGGTCGTCCACGAGCCCCCAAGTATTCGTCGCCCATCTCGGCACTATGTCCCTGCAACACGAACCCTCGGACGAGCCAACGGCGAGAAAGCACAAATTGTCGCTCGAGGTGAGGGACATGAATCTCTACTCGCTGGACGTAACGAGGAAAATCAATCAAGCGACGAGTCTGCCGCCACGAGCAGAAGATACGTACTCGTGCAAAGATTCCGGTAAGCCAGTATTACACGATACCATGATCAAGGTCACGCTGGAGCGAGAGCTACCGAAAAACTTTGTCAACCACGATATACTACTGGAGCATGAAACGGTCGAAAATCCTGTTCTACACGTTCACGGAATAGTCATAACTCCGTTGCAGGTATCCCTGTCGCGAGGACAATACGAGCAACTACTCGACACGATAAATCGTCTTTTCTCAGTACCGAGGGCCGAGTCGAAAGAGCCCCAAAATCTTCACAAATCCGGTGCTTATTATTCGGACAAGTTTGATCTCTCGATCAAGGCGCTCTTCGAATTGCCAACATTGAGCGTCGAGCTCAAGCAGGATCGCTCCGATCAACCCCTCGTGGAAATGTCCATGTGCGATTTCGTCGCGAAGTACGAAAAGCTACAGAAAAAAGAATCGACGATGCAGGTAGCGCTGCGCTCGTTGCTCGTGGAGGATCTCTTGTGCCCGGTTGGTTCGAGGCACCGTTACATGATGCAATCATCGGCACCGACAAGAGCAAGATTGCCCGTTGGCGTGTCGAAATCTTGTCCGGATTTGGCACTGAATCGACGCTGGAAGTCTTGCGGTGGTAGTTTGCCCGATCGTTTGGAGACCGACACGCTTTACGGCACGATACCACCGCACTGGAGAAAACCGCCGTCAATAGCGGACACACCGAACACACCGCCGCCTTCACCGGGTGCTGTCACGTCCGAGGAAAATCTCGTTTTATTGAGCTTTACGATGAGCGAACACGAGGTCCCGCCGGAAGGTCGTCTCGTTCACAAACAATCGATCAGCATTGATTTCAATTGTTTGGATTTGGTAATAAGCGTTGAATCGTGGATGATCGTACTGGACTTCTTCAGTATCGGAACGTCGAGCAGTCCGAATCCACAGGTGAAGATTCACGCCACTTCGACGACGACCGAGACGGAGGAAACCCGCGACGTTCGCTCCGAGACCGATGTCGAGGTGAGATCGTTGACGCTCGTGTTGACACGCGCCGATCGTGAAATCGCCAAAGCCAATGTTTCGAACGCCAGTATGCATATTTTCAAGGACTCGAGTAGGACGAAAATCTCGGGCTCGTTGGGCTCCATGTCGCTTCTCGATTTAACCCCTCACGGCCGATTCTACCGCGAGAGATTTTCATCTTCCGGTAGAAAAGCCTTTAACTTTCAGTACTCGAGTTACACGGATTCTCGCAAGATGCCTTACGACGCTCAACTCAAACTGCACATGTCCTCTGTACACTACGTTCACACGCAGCGTTTCGTCGCTGAGCTTCAAGCTTTCTTCCGTCATTTCTCACAGCTGCGCGCCATAATGGCGAATCTTCGCAACGACGGAACATCCGTGATAGTCGCAAATGAGAGAAACACGAGATTGTCGCTGGAACTACACGCCGGTGCACCGATGATACTGTTGCCGGTGAGCTCGAGATCGGACGAGCTCGTACTGTTGGATCTCGGTGAATTGACCGCGCATAATTCGTTCAACGAGTCCGAAATCGAGAAATCTTGTCTCCTCGACGTTACTCTGCTGGAGCTCGTAAATATGGACGTCTACACGGCGAAACGTTTGAAATCCGATGATCGTAGAGAAAATCTGGATACTCTGATGGTCGGTGGATTCTTGTTGAAAAAGCTGGGACCCTCGTTGCTCACGGAAATGTGCCATTTGAGGCTACGCATCGAAAGAAATCTGGACACTCATGTGAGTCGAAATATTCCTGATCTCAGTGTTCACGGTACTTTGTCGACGATGAATTGCGCCCTTGATCCGGCGCAGTACATGCTCATCCGTGGTCTCTTTTCTTACAACATTGGCGAGAATTTGGACGACATACGGCTCTGCGTTCAAGATGTAACGGACATGGCGGAGCAACGTGACGATCATCCAACATTGGAAAGCAATAGTTGCGTGTGGACGAGATCATGCATTACCCTCGATATTGTAAACGTAACGCTGAAGCTGCATCCCAATCACGGTATAGCGGCGCTCGCGTGTGTAAATTTCATAAAGTCACGACTGACGCTTGACTCGCTGAGCGACGGTTCGCAGGACATCGATCTCGTTTCGCAAGAGATACTGGTGACGGACACGAGATTTCAGGACGAACCGGCTAACAAGCGATCCAACGTGTTCACGAATATTTTGCAGCCGTTGAAGAGCTTCGACGGAGTGGACGATCGCGTACAAGCGGAGATACATCATCGTAGACGCAAGATCAATTCGGCAACTACGATACTCTTGCACAGTATGAGACTGACCGCGATTTTGGATTGGTGGGAAGCCGTCAGAGACTTTTTGATCCTGAATGCACCAGAGCCCGAGCCAATATCCGGTATCGTGCACGCCTTCGTGAGCCACGAAAACGAGAGTATACTGTCCGAAGGCGCGACCGTGTCGCCGTTCGAGCTCAAACTCAACATAACAGATTCCGAGCTCGTAATTGTCGAGGATACTTCACTCTGGGACACGAACGCCGTTATCCTCAAGTGCACTGCCATATTGGCTTATCGCTCGATCCCTTTGGACGGTGAAAAACCGTTGTCCTGCAATTTATCGCACTGCGAGCTCTTCTCGTGTATTCTAGGGATGGAGGAAGAAACGGCACTGTCGATAATCGATCCGGTCGGTGCCAGCCTCGAGTTAACGACCAATCGATGTCTCGAGATACAGTTGCAACCGTTGAGCGTGAAATTGAGTTATCACGACGTGACGATGTTCGCGAGAATGCTGAGATCCCTCCCGAAGCAAACACTCCTGGCTAAGCAAAAGTCTTCACAGGGACCACCAGCTGCCAATCCAAAAAGCCACGTGACGAAGCTATTGGCCCTCGGTTTCGCCGAGGAGGATTGCGAGGACGCCCTCGCGCGTTGCAACGACCAGCTTGACGACGCGGCGCTTTGGCTAACGCAAAACGCTGTGCCGAACGTCGACGACGCCGCGACGCGGACGGGCCTCTTCTTCAACAAGGTGGAGGTCGATGCTGCTTGCCTGAGGATATGCATCATAGACGATTGTCGCGACGCGGATGTCCCGCTGTTGGAACTCGTGTTGATCGATCTGTCGCTCGTACAAGAGCTCGATGGACCGGGCTCGTTGCGGGCTACCTTCGGTATAGATTATTACAACAGAGTACTGAGCGGCTGGGAGCCTTTTATCGAGCCCTGGAACGCCGTTATAGAATGGGAACATACCTTGACGCATAATTTGAATTCCAAGAGATTACAGATAAACGTTGATTCCGAGAGTTCCGTCAACGTCAATGTTACCTCGACGCTCGTCGAGCTCGTTACATTGGTCAAGCAAAATTGGACGCAGGATTATTATCTATCGAGCAAGGATAACACGACGAAAACGGCTGTTTGTCCTGCCGGTTATCGGAGACGTTCGCCCTTCGTACCGTTCGCGCTGAAGAACGAGACTGGCTCTCAGCTCTGGTTCAAAACGTACATAGCTGTTGCCGATGACGATACGAGCCCTCGTAACAAGAGTCTGGGACCGCTTCGACGGGACGAAACTTGGACCAAGGTCACGACCGGCGAAACCGTACCGTTCACGTTCGAGGAACGTGGCAAATTGCGCCACCACTCGACACACGTAGTACGAAGGCATCAGGTAGCGGTTCTCGTTGAAGGATGGAAACCCGTCGAACCCGTTACGATAGATCGTGTCGGTATATACTTCAGACACGCTGTAGCCGATTTAAACGATCACCCAAACGCCCAAAAAACGAGACTAGTTTTTGCCGTTGAGCTCGAAGGTTCTGCTCGGAAATTGGTGACTATCAGATCAGCGTTGCAGGTGTTCAATCGGCTCTCGTTGCCCGTCGACGTGAAGCTGGAAAAATTGGCGCAAAATCATGCCGGTCATCAAGTGCCTTATGCGTACTTGAGCGGCAAGACTCTCCGGGTAGCCGCGCAGTCAGTCATCTCGGTACCTCTGACCCATACAGGCGTTCAAATGAACGCGAGACCCCTTCACGCTGACAAAGCCTTTCAATATTGCGTCGAGCCTATCGAATGGACATCCGTTAAAAAAGCCTTGGAGGTAGTCGAGACTCAGACCACTTGTCGCACCAATCAGAACAACGTATTTAGAATTTGCGTCGCTGTGAGACGAGATAATTATCCGGTCGATGGTAGTCAGCTGCTACCGGCTCATACGATCACTCTATTGCCGCCAGTCACTTTGACCAATCTCCTCCCCCACGAATTGTTGTACGAGGTTGGTCCGGAAAAGGGTAGAATAACACCGGGCAGCAGTGCCGATTTGCACAACGTGGATGTCAAGGAGCAGCTGGAAATTACCGTGCAACTCGACGGATATCCGGGAAAGGGAACTTTGTTGTTGGGACAGATGACCACTTCGTTCGTCGGTCGAATGCGCTTGTCAGATCCCGCTGGACGTATCTTGTTTTTATACGCGTCAGTCGTGGTCGAGAAGGGATACGGTATCAGGATCAACATCACCGCACCCTATTGGATCATCAACAAGACCGGACTACCACTCGTGTTTCGCCAAGAAGGCGTCGGCTTAGAAGCCGCCGGTCAATTCGAAGAACACGAGAAAGCTCGAATGGTAGCACCACTCTTGTTTTCCTTCAGCGACGAGGAAGCCAGCCGGACACTGGCTGTTCGCGTTGGACACTCTGTTCATCCTAACGGGGTACCCCAATGGTCGCAACCCTTCCATCTTCAGCTAGGTGTACAGGTAGTTCGCTTCGTTATCATTCTCTCCTGGCAAATCTCTTTTCAAGCGCAGTAAAACTTGATCCACCCGCAGGTTCATCGATTGAGAGTGACGCTTCGTGACGGCAGACCGGATGTTGTTTATCTGTTCGGCGTTGCTACTCGCGCTGCACGCGGGAAATACGGACCAACCACGGTCATCACCCTGTCACCGAGATATCAATTGCACAACAGATCCTCGTACACCCTGGAGCTGGCGCAAAAAAGTTTCACCACCACTGTTGTGAGTTGATCCTCGATTGAACATTATTCATCCACTTTTAATTTCAGTAAAGTCGTTGCCAAGGGCCAAGGGAGTCTGCGGAATTACACTTTTGGGGAGGGATGATAAATTTGGTAATCGAGTTACCCTCTTCAAACGCTGATTGAAGAATTTTCATCGACAGCGTCATCGCGATGCCCAAGCCACGTACATTACCGCAATGCCCGGCTGTCACATGCCCTTTCATTGGCCACGTCTCGACAAGGATCAATTGTTGTGCGTGCGTATCCTGGACGTACCGAACTGCACCTGGTCCGGTGGTATGATACTGGAGGGCAATCATTCTTTGACGATAAACATTCGTGACTCGGCGAGCAAAATGCACTTCCTTCGTGTAGACGTTGTGCTACAGGAGAGTACGTATTTCATCGTTTTTACGGACGCGGAAACGATGCCACCACCGATTCGCGTTGACAACTTCTCCGAAGTATACCTCACGATCAATCAGGTCGGTACTGACCTTTCGCACCTCGATTTCTTCTCGTTGCCCATGGAGTAGAGGATTCATCTGTGAATCGATTTACGCAGACCGCAGTTGCTGAAAGTCTTCAATGGAAGGTCAAACCGCACTGCTCCGTACCTTATGCCCTGGATGAACCAACCGCGCCGGCAAACTTGACGGTGACTGCACCGGGCGGAGTCACCTTATCGTACGATTTAAATGTATTGGGCGATAGTCGTGGATTGACGTACGAAAACTTCATCTACATAGCATTTGCAGGTTGGAATGTCTCTCGTTTGGTGTCTCGGACTCTGACGAGAAAACCTCACTGACTTTAGAGTTAATAAGAATAAACGTTAATTAGAAGTAAATGTAAATCAACGTATGTAGAAAAATCATTATCTGTAGGGGTACTGATTTTTATTAGACTTTTTTTGAACAATGGTACTTTGAAAACCAGGTTTGGCCTGCCTTGGTTTGCCTTTGATCGTCAAAGTCGCGATTCATTGTAGAGCGTTTTTTTTTTCTTAATTTCGAGATTTACTCCCAGGCTAATAATACAAACGGTCCGGCCATACACAACAGTAATATGATTAATTATCGAATAGCCCCTTATATGTGAATTAACTATAAGCGGTAAACAAATCATGAAATCACGATAAAGAGAACGATGTCTACAGGTACATTCAAAAGTGATGGAGATCTCGGCACAGGCGAGGCTAGCTTGGATCCTCTAGACGTCGAAACACAGAATTTGGTGCTGGAAGCCGGTCCTGGGGGATGGGTGGTTCTGCGACGAAAGCAAAATGGTAACCGAGCGCAATTATGGAGAATGACAGGCGACGGCCAGTTGCAACATGAAGGTTCGTGCTTTTGGAATCTTCACTCATCGAATCAAATGAAAAAAAAACAAGCATGTCTCATGTCCCGTAATTTGCATTATCGAACAGGTGCGAATGAAAATTTTTGAGTTGCCTTGAAACCATCATTCTTTATTGGAATGTACGGTAAAAAAAACGATTAGATATACAATGACTCTTTCTTCAACAGGCTCAAGTCCACCACGGGACAAACATTCGAGAACGCCGGATACGGTGTTGGTACTGGATATCGCGGGAACAGCTCCGCAACCCTTCAACTACTGCGCGCTGGCCTTGAGAAGACCCGATCCTCGTAGAAGGTCCACGCAGACTTGGCGGTTCACAGACGACGGGAGACTCTGCTGTGCTCATAAAAATATGTGTGTTCAATCCAAGGACGGTTTCATGGGTTTGCACGAAGGTTTGATAAACCCTCGTCATTTTTATTCGCTTTGGTGTTCGTTTGAAATGAAAAAAAAATACACACGTCGTCCGATTAAAACGCGAGGCCACGTTTGCCTAGAGTTTTGCATCACCGATTTTTGCCATTGCTGCAAACATTTTTTTCAGTTTCAGACCTTTCACGTTCATTGTCTCGCTCATTGCAATAATTATTGTCGTTTTTTACGTCATATTTTTTTATTTCACGCGTTTTACGCATATTTCGTCGAATGCGCTTTCCGCGCCACGCGCATCTTTTAGTTTGACGATTACAGTTGAGCATGGTTTGCAAAGTTTTTACGAGGCTCGCCGTGTTCGGCCAAAGACTGATTGCGGATCTTCCAAGTTGATTTTTATCAAGTTAATGGATTTTATTGGAATCGTACAATTGGTCTGTTAAAATACTTACGAAAATGGAGGATGAACAGATTTTTAAAGCTCTTTTTCGATGAAGGATAATTGCAAGCTATTAGCTTGACTAAAAGCTATATTTTTCGTTGGAAGCCTTTAGGCCGTAGAATTTTGCGGTTAATCCTGGCCCTGTAATAAAGCGTTCTTTAATTTACTTACGAAGCTTCATGGAAATACCGAGTATTAAAAAAAATTATATTCTTTTGTAAAAAACACGAAGAATTTTTACAAGACGTAGAATTTTGCTACAATTCTGACTCTAACGGAAAATACACTGTTGGAGTGCTTAAACGAAAAAAATAGTTCTGAAAAGACTGCTGATATATCGTGTGAAAAAAATTTTTCAGAATATAGCGTTACTTATTATCGTATTACGAAAGTATTTTTAGATTTCCAATAATGTTGATTAATTTAGTAAAAAGCATCGTTATTCCTAAATCGTTTATCGGCCTGACACGGCAGTGTCACTTCCGAGAATAAGAAATATTAATTTATGCAATCGAACGCTGCATCGACGAAAACGTTAAATCTTAAGTCGCGTTGAGTCAATTATTGAGATCGTATAGTTCGGGAGATAAAAAAGTATTTTTCAGCGATAAAGTGTCGACGAATCGTTCTCAATTGGTAATAAATGTTACAGGCGGCAGTGTCGCCCGTTGGCAAATGTGTACGTATAGATTCGGAAAAACGCTACTAAAGCTACCCAAATAACGCAAAACACCCAGTATATCACCCACTCACATGCCGAGCTTTTTAAACTCAATGTCCTCAGCACTTTGCGTTACACTGCTGTTTCTTTTTTTTTTTTTTTTCGTCCACGCGTGAATCGCGAAGCCGATTTTTCTGCTCGCTCGGAACATCGACGATTCGTGTAGGTGAAAGAAAGAAAATAAAACAATTGGGACGATCGAAAAATTTGCTTCATGATCGCGTATCGAATCTCAGTCCATATGACTCATGGATGTTCACGCATCTCTGCTTGATGCTTGCATTAACGTTTGTAGGGAGCGAAGCAGTCTTGGGTCCGCAAGTTCACAGCAGCCCTCCGCCGATTGAGCAACGAGTCGGTAGGCAACGGCTCAGACCGGGCTCCGGATTTTTGTCGGTCAGGGTAACGACCGATGGACCAACGAGAGTGCTACAAGTCCTCGATATCAAGGAAAGGGTAAGATCAAACGGATGGATTTCTCATGCGAATATACGATTTTATGGTATAACGGGACAACATTTGTGTACCACTGTTTTGCAAAAATCATTCGTAATTATTGACAGTGTTCAAAAGACCAAAACTCGAAGCGTGTGTAATGGACTTCAATTAAAACCTTAATATCCAGAAATCGTATACCATCTCGTCGTACTCCTGTATGGATATTTTATTTTATAAAAAAGATTTATAATTATTGAGAGTATTCAAGAGCCCAAAACTCGGAGCGTATGTGAGTGATATTTAGTTGTCGTTTAAAACCTCAATACGATTCAAAATTTGCAGTTATTTGCGTCGCGTCTCTTGTGTGGATGTTTTTTTTAACCAAAAATGATTTATTTTTCTGATATGTATACAAAACGTATTGATGTTATTATTATTATTATTATTATTATTATTATTATTATTATTACACTAATTTTTCAGAAAAGGACATTCGCACTCTTGGAGGAATGCGATTGGTCACACATCGCAGCGACGCAACGTCCCATTCAAGTGGACGCTCACGAGAAGAGCTTGGATTCCCGTGAATTAGAGTTGCACGTTCGTCTCACAGCCGGACTGGGTTTGTCCGTGGTGTCGCGTAAGCCTGCCGAAGAACTTTTATTTGCTCGATTGGCGGGTATCGCTCTCGAGCTCGTGCAAACGAGCTCGAACGCTACGCTGAATCTTAGTCTGAACAATGTACAAATCGACAATCAGCTATTCGAGGCGCAATGTTCCTCGATGCTTTATATCGCGCGTGCGACGAGATCGGACACTGACGACAGACCCGCGATCGAAATAGTCGCCGAGAAGCTCCCGTCGAAAAATCAAAACGCCGAGATTTTCAAGCACTTGATTGTGAGCGTAAAGCCATTGTGCGTGCATCTCGAGGAGAGGCTTATACTAAAGCTCGCCGCGTTCGTCGGTACTGGACGTTCCGAGCTTGACGTACCTGTCGACGAGAATGATTTTAAGGCTCAACGATTTATATCCGAAGTATCCGCGGCTCACGCGAAACGCTATTACTTCGGAGTTTTGAAACTCGTGCCCAGTCAGGTAAAACACTTTTTTTCCCATTTTGCTCTCCGATGATGTAACTTGGATTCGATGGAAAAATTCGAAATTTGCATTTCAAGGTGAAACTCAGCGTACTCACAACGACCAAACTGCCACCGCATCTTCAATCGATCAAACGAAAATTAGGCTTGACTCTCATCAAATTTGAAGACGCAACGATCGAACTGGAACCTTTCATCAAGAAGCATCCTTTCGAAAGCAGCCAATTCCTCGTTCACTCTATTATAAAGCACTACAAAGACGTGAGTTTGTTCTTCGTCAAAGTTGGACTAAAAAAAAAAATAATTAATTATGCGAAGACTGCGAACGTAACAAAAATCGACTTTTGATTTTTGTATTCTCTGATTGTCTCTTCTCGAGTTCTGTGCTCGATTCCCTTTGAGAGAAACCTCGAATTACCATTTCGCCTATTATCCCTCTTTGATTGTTGCAACAGTAAGAAAATTTATCATCCCAACAGGAATTAAAGTGGCAAGCCGCTGTGATATTAGGTTCGGTAGACTTTTTGGGGAATCCTCTCGGTTTTGTCAATGACGTATCGGAGGGTGTCTCGGGTTTGATACACGAGGGAAGTGTGAAGACTCTGGTGAAAAATGTGACGCACGGTCTGTCGAATTCCGCGGCAAAAGTCACCGAATCATTGTCCGATGGTCTCGGTCGTGCAATTATGGACGAACGACACGAGGAAGCTCGACAAAAGATACGCGCCAACAATGCAGGAAGCAGCGATCACTTGGTAGCTGGCTTGAA
Organism: Ophioninae sp. B BG-2022a; assembly: GCA_030522765.1. Lineage (NCBI taxonomy): Eukaryota > Metazoa > Arthropoda > Insecta > Hymenoptera > Ichneumonidae > Ophioninae sp. B BG-2022a. The sequence goes on from JAPYZJ010000023.1 coordinate 69,944, forward strand.
GGGATTTGGATTCGGATTGCTTGGTGGATTTACCAGTATATTCAAACAGACGTACGACGGAGCGGCTAATGAAGGTTTTCCGGTAAGAATTAATCAATTTATACGCTTTGAAGTTTCGTGATTATGAGACAAGTCTTCTTGATCTGTGATGAGGCGACAAGCAAAAAAAAAACAATATCGGTGAATTTGGAGGCCGAATTTTATTTGAGACGAATGTTGGGTTAGGGATTTGTCGCCGGGTTTGGAAAAGGGCTCGTGGGAACGATAACTAAGCCGATCGTAGGGGCTTTGGATCTCGCTACCGAAACGGCAACGGCAGTTCGAGAAACGAGCCGGAGGTAAGAAGGAATTTTTGATGACCTTGCACATAAAATTATCGGCTCGTAATGATTTTTCAATCCTTTTTTGTTATATATTTTATTGTTGCTTATTTTCTCAGAAAAGTAATAGTTTTCGTTCAATTTAAGTGCCCATCGTGCGATACCGAAAAGGGACAGGCTGCCTCGTGTAGCAAGTGGACCAGCGGGCCTCTTGCCGCCGTACAATCATCAACAAGCCGAGGGCCAAGAATTTCTGTACATTATCAACGAACGCGACTGCTCCGAATTATTCGTAGCGTACGAGTGTCTTTGCAGCGGCACGGACAATCTTCGAGTTCTGGTATCGAATGTGCGCGTTCGCGTTATATCAGGTGGTACAAAAAGCGTCGTAACGGAAGTCAGCCTTGCGGATCTGTTGCACTGTCAGCCCACTCACAAAGTCGAAAACGACGGCACAACACTGCATTACATTGAACTCACGTCGAGAATTGATACGGCGACGAATCAGCACGTAGATGGTACCGAACTTCTACGTAGACCGAGAGTTCGATGCGACAACGAGGACGTGGCCAAATGGGTAAATCGTAATGTTACCTTAAAAAATCCGGAAGATTTTCGTTCAATATTTCGTGAACAAATGAGTTTGTGATAAGCTAAAAATTGTTTATATCAAACGAATCATTAATGACTGATAATGGTTCGAATTTTTCATACGTTCCGCTACATCCTTTTTGAGAGATACATCCTAACATTTATCATAAAAACAAAACGTTTACCACGTGCAAAACTGAAGCGAAAAAACGTCATCTAATCCCAACATGTTTGATGTTCCAGGTGTCTCAACAAATAAATTATGCCAAAGGAATGCACGGAGAGCGTAGTCTGACCCTGGTGTCGTCTGACAATTTGCTCGACAATATACGTTCTTACAATTGAATATGGGGCGCAGAAGAAAAAGACAAACAGACATTGAGAAAACACTCTTGAACGAAGCAAAGGCACGTGAAAAATAATTTGTTACAGACAACATTATGATATTTTGTATTGCTTTGTGCATAAATTGCATCGTCGACATTAACGCTGCACACAGTTTTATATATATACGGAGGGTGTTCCGTTTAAATCAATTCGCTCGAATATACAAAACTGTTGATAATGATGAAGTATGTCAGACAAATGTTAAATACTTTTATGGGACATGTTTTCATCATACGAACGCAAACAGATAAATCGGAAGAGAAATTTGACATTCTTCAGATCGAAATCAACTTTTTCGTCCCAAATCGACACTGTACTTTCGTATAAAAAATATTGACCTGCATTGTCGTTTATCCGATACATATACATATACATATATCAGTATGAACAGTTTCGAAAGTATTCACCGAAGCTGATTTAAACAGGTCATGTCCACATATATATATTGCTACGTGTGCGTATATGGATATTTTTTCACAGTTGCAAACAACATAGTCAGTAAACAACGGTGTCAGTAAATTGATATTGACAAACCACTGTCAAAGTTCATCATAGCAAATACGTACATAATTGTATCATAGCTTATATATTGTCTTCTTTCTCTTTTTCAACCCACGGCGAAGCACGTTAGCGATCTCGCGATTTACCATAACACTGTACGTCAGCGTGCCACTGCAATTATAGTTACGTTGTAAAATGTGCGACGAGACGTGTTGCGAAGCTGAGAGGGATACCAAAGGTTATGAAAGAAGGAACAAAAATATTTTATAGAATATTTATTTTTCAGTAGAATTGCAATGCAATTGGCGATAACGAGTTCCGGTTATCATACGGTGCACAAAAACGAACAAAAATTGGTGCGCGTTTATTATTATCCTGGCGGTTAATATTACTGAAACGAGATTTCCAGTATGGTATATTGTAAACCCAAACAATGGCATCTTTCGTTCCTAAAATGTAAATAACGGTATACATATACACACACACACACACACATATATATATATATATTTATTATGTACAAAATTTGTTAAAGCAAATACCGTATATCCATTTTTGGGACATGATTAAAAAAGGTGATATAACGCTTCTAGATATAGCTTATGTTTCACGGATACACTGAGGTATTGAAAAAAAAAAAAACGTTTGAGTCAAATGACAGAGATCGGTGTTAAAGGTTTTAAACTGTCAAACACTTAATTATTTTCTTTGGGAAGAAAGGGGGAACGAAAATAATTTACAGCTTAATGACTGACATTTTCACCTATAATTCTCACTAAGTTACCAAACATAGCGAATACTATTTTGTTGAAGGAACTGAAAAATAATATTTTTTATTGATGAAAAAAAGTATTCAGTGTATCTCTCCGAGGAAAGAATATCCTGCACCCTAATTTCCCGTACATTACTAGTCCTAAATTATTTTTTCTCCTCATTTATTACAGAGATGGCAAACATTTCGATCCTGAGTTAATAAAAGTTCGACTTCGAAGTTTCTGTAATTTTTGTTGTGCCGTTCGCTTGACTCTTCTCGAGTGAAACGTGTGGGTAGCAAGAAAGACAACTGACGTTTCTGGACATTGCTCAAAAAGTGTATATTTGGAATAATTGAAAATCATCGACTTCTGCATCGGTATATTTCACAGAGCCTAACTTTTGTAAACGAACTTTAACATTAACAGGAGGAATCTGATATTTTGTGAGGCTATGTTAAGCTTCTATATGCCCTTGATGTGTACGTGATAGAAAACTCGCCCTTTGTTCATGATAGACAACAATTTCAATTCCGATAACTGATAACTTCTCGGTTTCTGGCTATAATCAACTCCGCTAATAGCAGTATGTGTTACACTGGTAAGTCCATTTTTACCATTCTTAACCTCATTTGAAGCATAGAATTACGGTGTACGAAGTACAGCAGCATAATCGCTTAAAGCGTGCGCAAGCCTGGTGGCGACCTCGGTTGCGATTATTCCAATCTAAAACGACAAGAAGCGCGAAGTTTCGCGGTATTCGTTCCTTTTTTTTTTATATCGGAAAGACCCGTCCTGTTTTTCTTTTGATTTTTAATTTGCAGCTCTGTCGGTAAGCGCGTTGGATAGCGAGCTCTGCTTCTCTCTTCGCCGAAGAGAGGGAGAAGACTGAAGATAAAATACCCGCGAGGTGTCGCTGGCGATGAGTCAAGTGGGTGCGGTATTCCGGTGATTGCCCATACTGGGCGAACGTGGCCGAAGACATAGCGAGAATGATTGCCAGCCGAGGAGTGTGTGTCACATCGTCTTCGTCGTCATTGTCGAGTCTCTGATACAACTTTTTTTTTTCGTTCATAACCGTAACACGTATATCCGCGAGCGCGTTGGCGACGTTAACGACGTGATTTGTTTTTTAATTTTTGACAGTAAAAAAATAAAACATATACATATTATATCGAAGTAGGAATACGTGTGATGTCCAAAGAACCGCCGCTGATGCCCCCAACAGTTACTATATAGCTGAAGGTGTAATCAGAGACCGGGGAGACCGTAACATCAGTGATAATACAAAAGTGTACGTGCCTCCTGTCTCGCCGCAAGGGACTTCTTCGTTTTTTTACGCATCTCTTCGTCTCCCTCCTCTTTCTCTCTGTCTATCCCTCTCTCACTCACTCTTTCTCCCTGACTCTCTCTCACACTGGCTGGATGTGTCACAACGAAGTCGTCCTTTCGATCTCCTCCCAGTTCCCGGTGAACTTACAAAGTTCACGTATACGCGGATTATAAATCGTTGTAATTGTCAATACCGACTTGTCGCATACGCACATACACACACGTCTGAACAATAGCTCATCGGAATATACACATACACACGTATACACATACCAGTCGTCGGTATAATAAATAAATAAGTTCCCTGACCCTTGAGACCCAATAATCAAGGTCTCTTGACACTACAAATGTTTGAAATGTCATTGTACAGTCTCCTGTGCTGATTTTTCAATCCATTAATATACCTATATATATATACACAGACATATATATAAAGGAAAAATTTTAAAGCGCGTGTGTGTGTGATGCCCGGGAGTCGCGCAAGCACGGACCCAGAGCACAAGTCACCGCGGGAAAGTGGTGAAGATTCGGAGGATGAAAGCGAGATTTTGGAAGAGAGCCCCTGCGGGCGGTGGCTCAAACGACGCGAAGAGGTACTTTCAATTAAATTTATTACCATGATACATATAACATAAATGTGCATGTATTCTTTTATTTACACATAAGTGAATACGTCTAAGCGCACACACATACAACCGTACATTTGTATCCTCGTGCATACATACGTATGGGAATATTAACGTGTTACGTTCGTGTGTGTGTGTGTGTGTGCACGCGCGTGCGTATTTATGTACAAATTAATTATGATTCTACGAAAAGGAACATCTCGTTTGATTCTTGTGTCCACATAATAAATTTTGAAATGAAATATTGTCAGGGTCAGGGTCATCAATGTTGAGCAATGTTTTATTCCAGCCGCTGCATCGTTAATCGACTAACGTATGGAAAACAGAATTCGCGATTAAACGAAACTTATTTGTCTTGTTTTTCATTATTTTTTTATATATATTTTTTTATTATGCTACGTAGTAACTCGATGTTGTTCTCAATTATTTTCACAGTCGCTCTAATCAAGGTTTACACTTGATAAGATACTCATCGCCTGTAGAGACGCGCAGATGCATTCGGCGGCTTATCGCCGTGCATTCTGTATCGCAATGTCTATGCAAGTGTGCAGAGGTATCGAAGAAAAAAATTCACTGTATCGGATATCAGCGAGGACACGGACAGACAAGCGTAGGATGTAGGCGAAAGAGAGTATGGTCAACCGCGAATTAAAAATCGCAGCCTACAGTAGCAGTATCTCGGGAGGGGGAGTGTTGTACTGTTAGAAACAACACCGTGGAGCACTCTCAAATTACATTCTGAGAATATCAGACTGACTGGCTATGTTTTTTATACTCCATCGCTGAATGCACGAATGAGCATTCGATGCACATTTGTTGGGACTGTTTGCGATTAAAACTTCAAGTTGCTCCAGCATCAAAGTTTCCGTTGCTGAAACGCACAAACAATTAGCTGGACTATTTTACTATTAACTCTTTACTTTCGTCATTACGGTGAAATTTACAAATCTATATTTCTATTATCGGAAGGATCTTTTTTGAAGTCGAGGCGGTCAATTTCTCATATGATTGCTTAAGAAAGTTTGAGTGTAGCGTTAGCATCGTTGTAGCCAATATTTTTTTTATTGATTGGTATCGCACATCTCTATATCAAGTTGACAAGTTTTTTAGGCGTTCTCGTATCTACGAAAAGAAATTCGAAAAATTGACATTAAGAAGAAATATAATACAGACACAAGTAACGGGTATATCCCGTTCGTACAGGAGGTTTATATTCCTTTCATAGATTTCGTTGAATTCAACAAAAATTTTTTTCTAATTGACTTTTTCATTGATATTTAAAACCATCTTTTGCACATCTTAGATCACTCAATAACAATCTCAAAAAAAGAAAATCCTAACGCCGTGTTTTTGGCGAATTAAATCCGCCGCAGGAAACATGGTAACTACAATCATTTTCAGTGCAATTCAACGTTGCAAATTTTAACCTCATATTGAGTTCCCGAATTTTTTTGTCAATTCTGTATATTTACATCTGCTCGTGTGAGAGATGAAAATATTTACTATTTTTAGTACATGCATATACATGATTTATTGGCAACTAATTTTTCATCCCTCTATACTATATCGTTATCGAAACATTTTTCCTGCGATTCGAGATCGCAAATATTTAATAAGAAATGTACAAACATATTTTAGTAATCTTCACAGCGTAAATTATCCAGTATAAGATTGCGCAATCAAAAAGAATTAATTTTCATTACATTTCAACGATGCAAACTTCAACTCCATATGTCAATCTAGAAGGATCAATGATAACAAGTCATGATAATGGAGGAATCTCTTCTCATGAGAATATGATTTTCTTTTCAATGTCGTTCCGCAGTTGATCAGCGATCAAGCAGAAGCCTTCATTTTTATATCTGCAATCAGTTGTCCACCGATATGAAATTTTCGATCGTTGTTGCTCTTGGCCACTTTGCGCCTAATTTAGAAAAGTTGGAAGTTATGATTAGCAAGTATAATTTGTATCTTTCCTCCTAAACTAGAGTTGACATTCGAACGATTTGCATATTACCTTGAAATATCATATCTGATCATCTTTTGATCTGGTTTTGTTCGACTTGGCTCGCCTTTCAGTTATCTGAAAAATTCGTTTTCGTATATTCCTCTATGTCGAATATAACATTCATTGTGTGACGATAATTACCGTGGTCCATAAGTATTGTAATATAATAATGCATCCTTCACTGGGATCTTCGAATATTAATTTTTATAGGAAGTAATTATTGCTAATGAAGAAATATTCTTGATCTACGTTATAGATGAACCGTCCAACCCCCTTAAGCATCCCAAATCTGATTAAATTCGGTATAAACGATCAAATACACGAAACAATAAAAATTTACTTTCAGCGACTCGTTCCGCATCCAAAATCGTCCGACGTAATTTATCTCGAAAATGACATTTATCGCCGCTTCGTTGTATTCATCGTGCGTCGAAACTCTCGTCGATGTATTATCTGACAAAGCGTTAAAAATGTCGTCAAATTAATTTTGTTTTATAGCAGCAGTTTCGTGGCGGTTTATCGTGTATCGATTATGACGATTTTATTCGCGATAAGATGTTCAAAGCGCCGGAAGTGTTGGTCCTCAAACTGATCGACTTATCAACCGATTCGAGATGAAAATCTGTGCATCATTAAACGTCGATATTTCGTTTGTTTTTTGCTCAACAGGTGTACGTAGGCACGAAGTCTGTACTAGTGGAGGGTACAAACTTTGGAATATTGACGCGAGGTGGTGAAAACGAGGACAGCGAAATGCAGGTGATTGGATAATACAACTTTCGCAGTATTTTCAATTATCACGAATTATTATAATCACCATTACTGCCCTACTTTCTTTTCGGATGCGGAAGCCGAGGGTTTTCATTGCAATTAAATGACTCCGAATTGCGTTAAAGACGGTATAAAATTATTGTAGAATTCTCATCAAAATACCTATCGGAAGTATCTTGGTGTTGAGCCAATTTCAATCGCCGACTGTTTTATTGATTATACTTGCAAACAAAAAGAAAATTGTCCATCGTACACGTGTCGTATGGTTCACTCAGTACGCGGAAGTATATCGATATACGCGATAGGTAGGCATTAATGTCGAGGCCCCCATCGCCCCTTCTTTAAATTCTTGGCAAGGTCACATCCATGTAGGCAGACGGTCATGAAAGCGTTCCAACTGCGTTCTACGATCGAGATAGATCTGTCACTAAATTGTCAGATTAAGCACATTTGGACCCACCGATTATCGATGCTTATTTCTCGATATTTTTGTCTTCAACCTTTTTAGATTAAAGAAAAAAATAATTGCAATTCTTATTACCTTTCAACTTTTTAATTTCTATCATTATCCAAAATTCATATTTCCAATAAACGTTTAATACCTTTTTTTCGAAATTTACATTCAACTTCTCTGATTGGCATTGAAAACTCAGAACACTCGATCCTTCGGGAGACATTCTGTCGAAACATTATCATTGAAATTTTTCGTTCTCGAAAAATGGTACTCCGAAGAAAATTCGAATTTGACGTTTCGTTGGATTTAACTGAGCCAGATAAAATATCTGTACGCTTTTAAGTTTTATCGTTGAAGGATGTCTGTCAATTGTACAAAAAGATTTTCGATTAATCAGCTATACTGTTGCATTCGTAGGTTGTACAGAGAGACGTGCCTGGAATGGACTGCGCCTATCTGGCAATGGACACCGAAGAGGGCGTCGAGGTTGTCTGGAACGAGGTACAATTTTCGGAGCGTAAAAACTTTAAGGCACAGGAGGAGAGGATACAAATGGTATTCGAGAATCTTACACAACTGGAGCATCCGAATATCGTTAAGTTTCATAGGTATTGGACGGACACGCATAATGACAAGCCACGGGTGAGTCATCCGGTTGCTCTTGGGTTCTTCTCTCACAAAGGCCTCCGTAAAGCACACCGGGCAAATTATCGCGGCTATCTCCCGAGACTTTCTAAAGTTCGTTAACCTCGTAATGTATAACTATATATTTAATTGCTCCCGTATCTGAACGGGCCTCCGGGTTTTTCCTCTTTTGGACACTTGACATCGTTACGTTGTAATCGGGCACACAATGTTTAATTTATCTTCGAAATATCACACATCGAAGCTCCCCCCTCCCTCTTTGCCAGTGTCTCTGCTTTTCTTACGAGAAACATCGGCACATCGAAGATTGATCGAATACATCGCTCATAAATTTGAATTTACTCGCTAATGATGATTTATCGGGCTGTACGAAGGTGTAATATATGTAGATAGTTCGATAACCGCGCAAATGACACGTGCAAACACAAAACTCACTAAGGCATGCGCATATGTGTATAGATGTGTGCAATCGTGTTTGCAGGTCATATTCATAACCGAGTATATGTCGTCCGGATCTTTGAAACAGTTCCTAAAACGCACAAAGCGAAACGTGAAGAAATTGCCCCTTCAAGCGTGGAAACGTTGGTGCACGCAAATTCTCTCGGCACTAAGGTAATGATTTTCTCATCAGCTATCGTTTCGTTGTTCGAAAGAAATATACGCGCAAATTCTCGTACATCGATTCTTCGTATTAATCGGATTCGCAGAGATCCGACAGACAGGCAGCATGATTCGGATGAAAACATTGCAATGATTGTATCGTTGGATATTTTCAGCTACCTGCATTCCTGTTCGCCACCGATCATTCATGGAAATCTGACTTGCGATACGATATTCATTCAACACAACGGTCTCGTCAAGATCGGTTCAGGTTTGTCCTTTTTTTTTTCGTTTATTCAAATCCTCGTCATTGCGCAACAAATCGATCGTTAAATTCGTGAATTGAAAAAATCGTTTACGTAAACGACGACACGCCCCTGCCGACACGGATATCGTGTAGGACACGATGTGTGTGGGAGGATTAGATTTGTCGACTCTCGGCAGACAATGAACGAGATTGAATTACTGGACTTTCATTGTTCGGACTTTTTAGTCGTTGCCTCGCATTGAATAATCGAGTTGCACACGTGTAACCGATGCCAAAAGTTGCAGGAATTGATATACCGCAGCGTAACAAACATATCGAAGCTGAAAGAGGCTTTCTGCATTCTGGTTGAATTAATAAAGCTGGCAACCGACAAAACCAATTATTGTCAACATTGTGAAATCGCGATTGACGCGTTATCGGCGATTCACTACGGGCCAAAAGTTTGTACACATTTTTCAACGTACTTCGACCAAAAGTGGTGATGAAAAAATTTCAAGATTTTTTCTTTAATTTCACTCTACTCCAATTAGTCTTTTTAATGGCTCTTCTTTTTCGATAGATTATTTGAAACTTTGAGTTTGTCTGTATTTTTGAATGCCGCTATTACTTTCACAATGATGTGAAGAACCTTTGAGGAAAAAAATAAAAACCGTTTTCTTGAGGTACATTGGAGGTTTACCGCAGCCCATTCAGGTACCTCGCCGAAAAAATTCTTATTGCCGTGGCTTTTATCATGTCGCGGGAGTTTATAATTATAGGAAAATTGTAATAACTAACAAACATGTTTAAGTTTATCAACTGGGTAAAAAAGCAGTTGTGAATTGACGAGAAAATAATGGAGTTTATTTTTGTATTCTTAATTTGTTTAATTGCACACTTTTTGCATCTTTTTCTTTCCGATCGGAAATTCGAAAAGTGCGTCCATGTTTTTCGCCAGTAGTGTCGATGGAGTTGTTTGCCGTTGCAACATTATCTTGTCAGAAGCCGAATTTCGTAGACAATATCATTCAGTGACATATCTCAGAATGTCGAATACCAACAAAATGTTCAACCAATATTTGTTGATCATTTGTATATTGTTTGAAATTTGTGTATAGAAGGTTAAATAGAAAATCCTCTTCGGATATTCAAGTTGTGCTTTACGAGCAAAAAAACAGTAATTTACGTCGAAAATTTTGGGGCTGACGCAAATCACTGTCTAATGAACGCGAAGGAAAATAAAATTGGCACTTGGCCATTACGCCGTTGCCAGGCCGAACTTAAATAAGCTGAAAAAGGTAAACGATGAACGACATCCTTATCCGAATATAACGTAGATTTGTTTCTCGTGCTGGCAGTTCTTTCACGACGTAACGTTAATGACGAGATACGGGTGTCTTTTTTTTCCTCCTTCAGTGGCTCCAGACGCGGTTCACCATCACGTAAAAAACTGTAGAGCCAATATGAAGAATTTGCATTTCGTTGCACCGGAATACGGAAGTAAGTTAAACACCTAATTTTGTTTAATTTAATTGAAGCAACGTTGAAACGGAAGGTCCTGCGTTAATTCTCGGCACGAAACGATGCTTTTTTTTGTTGTCCGAAACACAAATGAAATTAGTCTGAGATAAAAAAATTCACCCATTAACCCAAATTTACATTTTTCAATTTTTGTTATTCATTAAAATTCACGTTGAAACATTGAAAGTCAGATACTCGTCGACACCCGGAAAGGTAATAATAGCGAATGTCAAATTTCATTGATTCAAGATTCAGCGACGCAGCTAGCACCCGCAATCGACATATATTCCTTTGGAATGTGCGCACTGGAGATGGCTGCGTTGGAGATTCAGGGTAACGGTGATAGCGGTACAATGGTGACCGAAGATCACATCAGAAGAACGGTAGAATCGCTTGACGAGGGACAACAGAAAGACTTCATTCGTAAATGTCTCGAAGCTGATCCTTCGAAGAGACCAAGTGCGAGAGAATTGTTGTTTCATCCAGTACTCTTCGAGGTTCATTCCCTGAAATTGCTCGCAGCTCATGTTTTAGTCAACTCGACGAGTAAGAATTCTTTATCGTCTATCTTTACGGGAAAAAGTATTAGCTCTCTTGTGCCTCTTTACTGTGTCTTTAATGATAAGAAAATTCAACGCTTACCCCTTCAAATATAAGGTAGAATAAAGTGCATGGAAAATTTGAACTCTCTAACAGGAGCCAAGTGATAGCCCTCGATAATTTTCCCCCCTTCTCAATTACATGGAAAATCTGCTCTTTGTATTGATAAATTTGTATCAAACTTTTGAACACACCCTAATACTCGGATATATAGATAATTATTAAAAAATCTTATTGTGATTATAATTAATATCGTTTCTGAGTGCGTCGATCTCAATAAGCTACTTATTCACTATTTTCTGACGGTCTCCTGTTTGTTATTGTTTCAGCAAATACATCGGAAACTATAACGGATGAAGTACTGCAAAGGCTATACGGTCCGGACACCGTGTTTGCCGAAATAAAGTATCAGAATCGTCCACCTCAACAAATTCGCTTGAGTGACATACCCGTCGCGGAAAAGTTGGAAAAGTTTGTCGAGGATGTAAAGTGAGTATAATCCTTTCATATGTATTAATTTGAAAGTGTATACAGAATTCGTATATCTTATTAGAAAAAACCATTCGTAGATATGGAATTTATCCTTTGACCGCATTTTTGGCAAAATCACCACCGCCAGTTCGTACGAGGGCAATATCGCCTGAAGTTACAGAATCAGTGAAATCTGTAACCCCAGAACCAGTCGATGTGGAGTCGCGTAGAGTAGTAAATATGATGTGTAACGTTAAGCCTAGGGAAGAAAGTTGTGAATTGCTTGTAAGTACAATCTCCTTGCCATTTGCGACTCGATGAGAAGGAAATTCCTCACTCGATACTGTAAACCGATAGCGCTGAACGAACTGTTATTTTTGTTGTATACTTTTAGATGACAATATTGCTGCGTATGGACGACAAAATGAACAGGCAGTTGACGTGCCCGATATCGCAAATAGATACGTCAATGCTCCTCGCACAGGAACTTGTACATTTCGGATTTATTAATGAGGTACATGAATGAATGAAGTTTGGAGGCCAGCTAAATCTTTCACTAATGAGTATTGAGCGAATGTCATTTTTTCTAACGAACATGTTCAGACGCTCTTCACGCAGCGGTGCTTGTCTACGGCGATATAAAAATGCCTTCGTGTCATGTCAAACAAATTGTAATATGGTATAATTTCGTCCGTCCCTGAATCAGTCGATTTTATGTTCAGCAGTTTGAGTTGACGATTTCAAATGAAATGACTGGTGAATTGCTATAATCCACTTTTTTCTCAAAAGTGTATCAGTGGAAACTTTCTGAACTTAACGAAATGCTAATCACCAATCTGCTACGAAATTACGAGTTTTGAAAATGTGGAATTCGATTGTACGGTCGAACGATACATCAACTCCAAACTACAAACGAATGAACGATGAAATATTTTCGTTTCAGAATGATCGTGATAAAATAGGAAATTTAATTGAGGAAGCATTGCACAGCTGTTTCAACAAGCAAATGATGAGTCCAGGTATGATGTCGCTCTCGAGTATACCGAGTCAGATGACGTCATCGGGACAGGCTGTCGGCGGTCCCGAATATTCGTGCCTCCAACATGTTGATAATTCCGTTAGTGGTTGCAACACCACGACATCTAGTAGTGATAGTGTATCTAGCCTTCCGCCAAAAATGTCCGGTCTTTCCAATTTGTATAATCGAACAAGCACAAACCACGAGGAGGGCGAACCTCCGACGATCAACGAGAGTGTCAGTTAACCATCCTGGATACTCGGTAACTCAGTTCACTGTGCCACTTTGCACGCTCGATGTATAGACTGGCTATGTATTTTTATATTTAAGTAAATGCGACAGGCGAAAGGGACGAGAAACAATGAGAAAGAAAGGAGAGGAGAGAAGAAAAACAAAACACACACACACACAGGGAAAAAAAAACGAAATGGTGGGGTGCCGTGGCTATACTATTTTTTATTATAATAATTATATAACTGCGTCTTTTATTTTCTTCAATGACTGCTGAGCCATTGAAGAAGCAAAATAATTAAAAATAATCCTCAAATGTACTCGCCTTTGCTTTAGTGTCTGCGAAGCTGATTAAAAGGAGAAAAAAAGAACACCTTTCGTTTTACCATTTACGGCCGCACGTCTCTTTACCAAAGCTGTCAAATCAAACTTGCACCAATTCTTTTTAAGAAATCTAACTACAATTTTTATTAAAATGCAATTGACGGAATTCGTCGAAAAAAATTCCCAATTAAAAGCCGTGTTCGTTGAGTTAGGGCCTCGTTAGACATAATTAGCGAAATTAAAGCATACTGGAATCGCTCGTTTTAGTATCCATACACCGACGTATCAGTTTTTTCGTCATTTGGTGACAGTAAAATGAATGAGAACTTTTTATTAGCGAGACAGCCGATTTTGAGCAGGTATTGTACGCCGAACTATACGATATAGCGTCAACAAAATTACCATACGCGATATGTAAACCCTTTCGATTCGTTTCCACGTGTTTACTTGATTTATACGCAGGGACGAAAATCAATGATCGAATTAACCGTTGTTCTTTTTTCTTTTTCTGCTACTTTCTATAAGATATTATTTCTCTACTGTACAATTCGTCGAGAAACTCGGACACGGCCTGAGGATGCGAAATGTAAAAGGAAGATAAAAGATTGTAAATGTTTTTTCGTAATTGTGAGCACACTCGAAGTTCTAATCTATGTACGTAAACAAAAAAAGGGAAAAGAAAACATCCGTAGAACTTTTCGATTGCAGTTCCAATATAAGGCTCGACTATGGTATTATGAGTATCCTAAAGATCTCACAATGCTTGCTGCAATGTATATTTTGCGTCGCGTGATTGTGAATTTTATCGACAAACGAGAATAGTTCGTGTTTTCTTTGAGCGGGACGAGGAAGGAAGTGGAGAAGCGATTGGAAAAGAGGAAAGGAAGAAACAAGAGAGTTACGTGAATCATATCGTTCGTTTATATTTTTTATGTTATGAAAAATACGAATTGCATGAGAGCCATTCAAATACTCGCCCGGAATAATTTTAGTGGCAGTAATTTCAAAGGAAGTGACACAGCCACGGCCCTGTTCTTGGGTATTATTGATGTGATTAAAACCAAGGTTATCAAATCTCAATGAAATTAGCCGAAATCCTTGTAAATAATTTATATTTTTAAGAGAACACGTCAGTTAAGACAGAAAAAGAGAGATCAAGAGGGGAAAAAAGAACTAGTCATATAGGTATATTCGAGTGCTAATGAACTAACACCGATCCTGTTACGTCTATTGCATTTATAACGCGTGCGCGCGCGTGTGCTTGAGCAAAAATGCTGCTCCAATTTCATACCTCGATGATGAAAAAAAAAGAAAATGAAAAAAAAAATTATATATATATATGGAGTAAGAAGCGAGAATATACAGAGATACACGAATCCATCAATTTCAGTGACGCATTTGACTAAGCGAACGACTAACCCATTATTAACGGTAACCCATTTTACCAACCAACATAGACTTTGCTCTTTAAGATATGTAACTAGGGTATGACATTTAACAAGTCAATGTATAGCTTTATAATAACGGAAAATTTTAACGACGTGCGACAGATGAGTGGAAAAGGAAAAGGAATGAAAGCGAGACGACTGATTCGTTGATATTATAGTGAAAGGGCTGTACAATGACAGTGATAAATAAAAATTGTAACTCTCCCAGAAATCTCGAAAAAAAATCCTTGAGCACGTACGGGAAGGTTACTCGTAATTAATTTTATTTATACATTCGATGTATAACGGCACGACCGAGGAAAAAAGGCCAACACGTTGCAGCCTAAATGGACTCCCGAAGCTATAAATGGAGCGCTGCAGCATTTTGGTACTTTTTATCGGACTTGCTTGCCTCGAGTTTTTATGCGTCCAACGAAAGTGACAGCCATTTGATAAATAATCAACCGTGTATTATTTTCAAACGGAAAGATGCGTAGCTGGTACCGTTTTCTTAATGTTTTGCAAGAGAAAATTTAAAATTGCGGTTGTAGGCCGTTTGTTTTTGTAAAGTAAACGTCTTCGAGATCATAAATCGAGATAAGAATGTGACATTACCTGGAATGACAGCCAACGTATTTCGTTTGTAAATAAATCAATAAATACTTTTAAAAAAGATAGATCAGGCCGGATCGTTGTGCACGCGTATACATTTTTCTCGTGTTCTCAAATAACAAATTACTCATGTTTTTTCGCGATATTAACTTTTTGTTCAGTGATAATAAATCATAGTTTCGTCAAAAGAAAACGTCTACCGTTCCATCGATAAATGTTTAACTATATGGACATTTCTAGACGAAACTTCGAAATTTAACTTTTGTTGAAAGTGTTTCGATGGAAAATAAATTATTTGCCAATGTTCTCAATGCAAGTTACTCTATCGTGTTGTGCTTATTTTCGTGACATGCAATTTAAAAATCACTCCGAAATAAAGAATGTAACGTCATTATATCAATTTTGCGGCAAATGTTGTTTAAATCGAATTTAGGGATGTCCGCTGTAACTGACGGAAAACAAAGGGCACAGTCGACTGCTGAAGCAGCTATGATTACCGTTCGGATATTCCAACAATCACAATTGTTGCATTCTTTTTTATTGTAATTAAGGACGAAAATACGGAGGCTTGGGCCGATTACATAGTTTCTATACAAAATTTGTATACCGATTCACAGCAAGAGAGCATTATTGTTTACAGTTAATAGTTACGCTTACGTATCGTCGTTGAGTGTCGAAACTTCATATAAAACATTACCCAGGAAGTTCCCGTTGTTTCTTCAACGAGGTTTTTTTTTCTCTTGATCATAAATTCTAAAAGTATACGTAGATATGAATCTTTAGACTTATGGATTACGCTCAAACGAGGAAAGAAAAATAAGCGCCGCGAAAATATTGCAGTTTAATGAGAGAATATTGGGTGATACACAACGATTTATTCACTGGTAACAATAACCCACATTTTCTATCAGATCCACGTAAATTATATTAAAAAATAAAATTCTCCATTTGCGGCGTTGATTCTACGATATTCTCGGTTTCGTATAACGATTTCTTGAAGTCCGTCACGAGAACCGAAGATAAACGCGGCAGGATTCCCATTTTCCTTTGCCCTTTGTTAATTCTATACCCTTTTCGTCTATTAAAAATCTAATAATACTTCGCACGAGGGCGCTAAGAGCGATATCGGACCTTAAACTTCCTCTTTTGCTTGCGTGCGATTGAGAAGATAATCAAGATCGTGGGAGATACGATCGATAATACCGGTACTCGTATTCTCGCAATCGGTCACCGTGATTTCCGGTGTTTTTTCTTGACCATCCGGTTGCTTGCGTTCGTTCGTATTGGCTATATCGGGAATCGCGCATTGCTCGCGACTCGAAGTTTCCACAGCTTTTGAATGTTCGACGGGTTCGGTTGACTTTGTGGCGAGGGTTACGTCAGGCATTGCGCTTAAACTCAGACACGACTCGATTTCGGCACTGCACAATAATTTTGAGGAACACGCGGGGCTTATCGAGGACGAACACACTTGGGTTTGCGAGTCTCTCATTATGCCAAATTTACTGGCGCTCGGTGTTCTGAAACTACCACCTTTTTCCTCGGGAATCCCGTAAAAGTCTGTACCGTAATGCTGTGAACTTCTCTTGGTGAAGGTCGTATCGTATTTATTGGTTTCCTGATACTTCCGAGGACTCGTGTTGTAAGTCTCCAGATTTATGTCGTCCATACGATCGACGCGTACCTCGGGTAAATAACGCGCGGATGTCGCCACCCCGGATTTTCCATAACTCGTTGATGTCTCGTTCATGTAATCACGAATGTCGATACTTCCGGCTGCTATTCCACGCGCCTCCAAACAAACACTCGTATGTGGCTTAACGCGTGGGGGTGCACTCTCGTTGTCTACTTCGCCGGAAGCTTTAGAGCAGACTGCAACATTTTCATCGACGTCCATAAATAGAACGAGCAATGCCAACAAAATCGCGAATTCAGTTGAAATTTTATCGTCAAAGGGCGCAATTAGTATGTAAGCAAGAGATATTAACTCCGGCTAATTGCAATATGGTTTATTATCCGTGCCAATTTTTCTGAATCTTAACATTTCTCTTCTCAACAAATCCAGCAGAGAAAATAATAAGAACTTCGAAGTCAAACTCTTTTTCTGACGTATCTATGTTTAAAAGACAATCGACCTCTTTCGTGAATCACTTGGCCCCCAAATAGTTTGTGTCTGTGCCACTTCCGTTCTGCGATCGTGTAAATTTACAACGAGCAACTGACAGGATTTCAATGTTACATGTATTTCAAGTTTTGCGATTTTTGTGTGTATGGTAATGTAGCGGTTCGAATTATGCATACCTTTAATCGGTTCCGAAGTGATTTCGCCGTTGGACGATTTACATCTGAAATTTCGTAAAATCGGCGCCAGCAGTCCAACTTCGCCGTTTGCCAGATGCGTGATCACTATCACCAAACCCAATAGAGCCGAAAGAGAAGCGAAGATATAATGAAACACGATGGAATTGGAATTTACGTAGCAGATAGAGGCCGCCTCGGTGACTATCAAACTGCATACTATCAGGGCGGCGCGATGGAGCATACGAACTCTGCAGGAAAAACAAACAAATTAAGCAAATTTCGGGTAGTCTGTATACGCAATCAAAGTATAAACTATAATAATACGGAGTTCTGAGAGAATGCTTAGAGAAAGTTAAGAATTGTTAATTTTTTCTGTCGCAAATTTCGGGTGCTCAAATACCAGGTACGATTTTTTATAAACTTCATTTCTGACCTCGCGAACACAATTTGACAAAAAATAATAATATAATTTTGTTTGTATCTCTATGATGCAAACATCAGTAGGTTCAAAGGTTCTCGAGTTTTCTTCGGTTCACAAAAATGTTGGAGATGGTGTAACTCAATAAAAATACCTTCGTTCGAGGGTTTCACGCTTAACAACGTTTTCGTCAACGAGGGCATGCGCTTTCCACAATACTCCAACGTAAAGGAGCAAAAAAATGGCGAGCATCGTTGCAACGCAACTGACGAAGATATTGTAAACGCCACTGCCGTAAATCAGCCACCACGATTCGTGTCGCCAGCCTGTACTCTTGTGAGTCAATTCGGTCGACAGTACCGCCAATATTGGTACACCTGCGATGCGGAAGACAGGTATCAGGGATATTTACCGAATCGATCATTGCTTTGTGTAAATTTGGAGTCACGTGAAAAATCGCGTTACCCGTGATTACGGCGATGACCGTCGGTTGAAAATGTTGACTCGGACGGATCTGCGTTAGATCAGCGTAAATTATGAGCGCTTGCGATATCGGTGCGGACAAGCCGACGAACAGAAATGATTCCAAGCTCACGGCGATCGTCGAGTACAAGGACTGAAAAATATTCGTGCAGTTTCAGTGAGCGGGCAAGCCCGTGTGTGGTGAAGCGGTCGCCCAACCAGGTAGGATCGCTGTAGCTACACGCTCAACGCGGATTCACTGTCCCCGATTTATGCCAGCATATATATCAGTATTGCTTTTACCTCCGGCAGATCCGTGTAGACGGCATAAATGAATGTACTCATAGCCCCGATAACGGCACTCGAGCATTGGAGCTTCAGAAAATTGAGCCAAGTACGATGCTTGAGTGTAAACGTTCCGAGGATTATCACCGCGATGGCGCACTGGAGAAGGCAAATCCCACATCCGAGGGCCACCACGAAAGTCGCCCCTTCTTTTTCCGCCAGAGTGACCTGAAGAAATTTGTGTGGATCGATGTGAATTCGAGTATTTATCAGTATCGTTGAGATCAGAGCTTTCGTACTCACACGAGCGGCTCGCGACGTGAGAAAGACGGCGAACGTGCCCGGTGTCGAGCAAAGGCAGTCAGTTGCACTCCCATCCGGATTCACCGTAGCGACGCAAGACTCGAGATCCCAATTTCCAAACGAATTCACAACGCCGCACGTGACGTTCCAGGATTCCGAAAAATTTTGCAAATGCCTCATTCGCAACTCGATTTGAACGCGGGAATATTTCTTCTCGCTGTAAGGCGTCACTGCCACCGTTACGATTCGGGAGTTGAAACGGTACTCGAGGTCGGTCCCGTCACTGCGATGTAATGTTATCGATATTGCATAACGCAAAATGTGCAAAATCCCGGAAATAGACGTCATTATTCGGTAGCATGATGTTTAGAAGGCTCGAACGTTTCACCGACACAACAATTTACGATTATTGACGAGCACATTTCCAGCTTAATCCAAGATAGACCCCGAAATACCGTAAGAAGATTGTACAAATCGTAACATTCTTATTTTACTGTTAAAACGATTGAGCTACGAAAACTGTAAAATTTCATCAGATGTGTCTACTCGTGAACAACCGAGTATCCTTGAACAATAATCGATGAAACGCTTGAAGTCCCTCAAGCTTCATTAAAATCTACACGTACTCGAGTTCCTTGACGTAAGCACTGGGCAAGAAACGTGTTATATTTTTGTAAACTATAACGATACCGCTCACTGTCTTATTGGCATTCGCATCGAGGTCTTTTCGTTGCACGCGTATGGCAACTATGTCCGTGTACCAATAAGGATACCTGAATCATGTAAAGAACAACAGACTATCAACCAAGCCCAACTGAGGAATCGCCGCTTGTACGATAATGAATTTTACGTCGTGCTTCCTTACATGTAGTCTTCGACTGGTATTTGCAGAGAATATTTTGCACTGTCGGTTTCGTGTGCATGGAGGGCTTGAATATCAACGACTACCGAAGACAGTACGAGATGCTTGTAAGGGTAAATGAATTGTTTGGCCCAGTACTCCAAGTTTCTTTGAGTCAGCTGTTGCAGTAACAATTGCTTCTGAAAATGATAATTTATTTGTTCAAAACATCGAAAGAGAAGATTCCTACAGAATTTCAGTTCGACCAGAAGTAACTGCTAATAAGAAGTTAGAACGAAAGAAATTTGACATTTTACCTGTTGGGTCAGTATCGAGTATTCGTCATCGAGTATCCGATTTATTATTCTCACTAGGACCTCCGCCGAATTATACAAATCGTCGAGGTCGTCCACGTTGTACTGATAGTGCTCGATTTCGGAGAGAATACTGACAATGCGATCACCCTCGCCGGGATAAAGGGGTATTTGTCGAGTTCGCAAAACATCCCAGAATGCAAATATTGTCGCCGAACCCGTGGTATTTTGATATCCCAATGTCAAGCTCCGAAACTAAACGATAGATCAATGTTGAATCATACGAGGGCGAACAATGCTGCGTTGGAATGAAAGCAAATAGGCCCGTTGAAATTAAAAGAGACTAGGGTTTGACGGTTCCGCTGGCAACTATGCGATCAATTTCCATTCGCACCGACAATGCGTTTGATTTGCATTTTGATTAATCAATACAGCTAATATTCCGATCCGCGAATGATACTTCGAGTTAGGCAGCATTGCGCATGGCCAATTCTCGGAACGGCTAACCGGTTGACATCGGATACATCGTACGTTGAACAAAAAAAAAAGAGTGTTCCAATACGAATATTCGTTCAAGCTTTCACGATCTTCCTTCTTCTTTATCAGCACACGCGTCACTTTCTTTTATATAATTATGACAATTCCTCGAGAGTGACTTACATTGCTGTAGGAAAGCATCAAAGCTTCGTAAAGGCAGTACGAAAAATCAGGCAATTGCCATTGAGGCGTAGTGGCGTCTTTCATTGCGCACAGCCTTGAGACCCGGCGGCCAACGAAATGACGTGGACAATCCAAAAGTGCCTCGGAGCCCGGACCTGTATCCGGCCATCGCAAGCCCCATGCGGTTTCCTTCAGGCATATCGGTACTAGAGTACGATTAACGACTTCGACCCGCACCGACATCGATCTGTGCGCCACGTTGCACGTGTATATCGCAGATTTCTGAAAACACGAGAATAGTTGTGTGAGCAAATTTGGGGTAAATTGTCGAAACGGTTGATCAACGTGACAGTAATATCTCGGGAGTAATCACTTGAGCGTTCGATATCTTGAGAATACTCCCAGCCGGATAAAGATCCTCCCAGACTTCTTTTCCGGGTTCCAATTTTATCAGCGCACGGTTCTTCGTCCAACCGAAACCTATTCCCGAATTTCGCATGTTGGGCGTCAGACACATCAGTTGTATGTCGCCTCCCTGAAATTCATGCGATTATTTCCATTGCGGCACTCGATGAAGTTCGCTAGTTTCCATAAATCGGTTTTTTATGGATCGATAGTGATGTAGAATAATACAATGTGATATGTGACCGAAGAGAAAAGTACCTTGTCTATGGTAGCGCTCATGGGTATCACTTTGACGTCTGGCTCGTCTCTGACGTCTATGTAGATGCTTTTGCACTGCTGAGCACCCCAATCGATCGCCTGACAGGTATATCGACCTGTATCCAAAAGCGTCGCTTTGTCGATCGTCAGCAATGACGTGTGCGTGTCCGAGCCGTCGTTCGGCAGATTTCGATACCAAATTTCCCTACACATTTTTATACAAATAGGTTTTGGGGACTTTGAAGGAAACAGGTAAAAAACAGTACCCTAGATCACAAAAACAATTTCGAAAAAAGCCTAAGCAACGTACTTCCACAGTTTGTCGAACTATTTGAAACAAATGTGGTTGCTCAATCAACAAAAATCACGAATTTCTGGAACCGCAGTTTTACAAAACATATTACCGAGAACTGATCAAAATCGTGTTTTACAAAAGTGGAATCTTTCTGAAGCGTTTACTTTTTTCAATTTTTACTAGCTAGCGTGGAAAGTTTTTCTTTGAATTTAAAGCATATCAAAAGTCATTAAAGCAATGAAAAATAAGAAACGGGTAAGAACCGTCAAAAGAATCTCACTTTAATAATCATCGAATGTGATTTACTTGGAGCGAATGCTTTACTAGTATTATCTCTAAATTCTTTTACATTAAATCGAGAAAAGTGTTGTTTTATTCGATATACTAAAACAAACCCAAAATCTCGTGATAAAAATTGCTCTTGACTCATGAATGCTGATATGAAGCATTGAACGTTATATACAATTTGAATAAAGATTTCAAGTCATATTAAGCTTTGTTACAAAACAATCGTATTTGGTGAAACGAATTCACGAAAGCAGCGAGAAGAATGTACTGGAGAATGATGAAACAATTCGGAAGAATACCGTTGATTTGATATCTCACCTCGTTGCCTTAGCCATGTCAACTAGCATGTTGTCTTTGTACCAAACGAAGCTGATGCCATAACTTCCTTGTGCCACGCACGACAATATGAATTGATCGCCCAGACGTACCTCGCGCTCGTTCACTTGATTTATGTGAAGGCTCTGCGTGCACCCGACAAGGATTCACTCTCCCTCTCTTACAATGGCAATATTTGGCGGGAAAATATTGTTTTCCTTCTCAAATGTCTTCTGCAAACAAACCTGTAATCTGAGTGCTGGCTTCTGTTGAAAAGTAAAGTGCGTCGACTCGAGGGTGAAATCGCTTAGACGTCGACGCTGTACGAGACGATTCAGAGCGTCGCGAATCTTGTCGCCATCGCTGGTATTGCCGAAAAAGTGAAACGCCACTTCCGCTGTTTGCCTGTCGTCAGATACGAAAATATTGACAGTTTGGAGTACTAACGATAATGTGAAATGGAAAAGTATTTACTCGCCGAACGATAACGCGTGGAAAAAAGAGAAATGTGACAATGAGCTATTTCAAGATCATGGTGGTTTTTTTCGCTTGGTGAAAAATACATACACTTTTAACGAACAGCTCAGAAACAATTTTCACAGGTATTCGACTGAAAAATGTAGAAGTAATGAAAAAAACATTCTCTCATATGTGTTTTTGGAAAATCTTGCTCTTTTCGGATGTTGCATTGACACCTCGCTATTTTTCGATTTTCAGGCAATTTACAAAATATCACAGTATTTTACGAATGGACTATCAATCTCGTGGAAAAACTCCGAAAAATTTGGAACATATGATTTTTAATTGGAATATAAGCGAAAATCATAACGAAACCATTTTTTCTTTATATCTCAGAAATCGACGAGAAGGTTTTTTTCCGTCTTATTTAGGCCGAAATTTCGATAAACTTGTGCAAACAAAGCTTGTCCACCGATAAATGTGAACTTATCGTTTGTCAAAAAAAAAAAAAAAAAAAACATCCCTCGGTGCTTCAATATACCTACTCACGTAACATTTATAATTTTCAGATCCTCCATCGTCGAGATATTCGAGTTCCTCAAATACTTGGCGAGCTAAACAAAAGAATAATTCGATTCCGTTACGAAGGCTTATTGGATCGTAGAAACACGTTTTCCTGAAACTCAATTTTTCAGGAAATAGAAGGACGTGTTCGGGTAAAGAACGTGTAAAACGCGTTTCGTAATTTTTCCTCGTCTGGAAATTCTTGTTTTTTTTTTATTCCTTTTGTCTCTGAATTTCACTTACATAAAACAATGTATCGACCTTATCAAACAGCTATTCGATAGCTTGATGAATCAATAGCGAAATATTTCTCTCGCAATAGTAGATTCCGATTAATGTGTTATCGAAATTCGTCATAAGATTTATTCTAAAAATGTTGAAGTAACTTGGTTCGTCTGACGATCTTTTTTCTTTATCTCTATTGTCGAGATTCGTCGATTTCTTCGGTTAAAAATGAACACAATTATTTGCAAAGATTTTCGTGAAAAAATAAATCATTATACACGAAAAAGTCCTATTACGATATTAGCATATAAAAATACCCCAAAAGTTAGTGAGCAATAGTTAATTCCGTGTCCAGCTTATCTATCAAAAATTTTATACAATGAGTCTTTTGCACACGAAAATATGTTCCACCGATATTTAAATTGACAAAAACGTGAGCTGCGTCACTTCACTCCTGATTAGATTTTTTCAGTTTCCTTAAACCTTAATCAAAGAGCGCAAGAATATATATATATATCTCCTACTAATTCCTTTTAACATTCTTTGTACGATATTAAAAATATATTCCAACGATATTGAAACACGTAAGCGCACGTCTGTGATAGACCGTTTTTTTTCGCTCCAGGACTGCCAGAAGTGCAAAATTTGTCACCAGATGCCTAAATTTGTCAGCGAATTTTGAAATATCCTAAAACGATATTTTCCTTTTGCATCTTCATCGGTCAGCGATGTTCTGATCGGAACGCACGCAAAACTACTGAAAGCAAAAGTTACAATTCTTCAGTGACTCTCGATGGATCGATGCCAAATTTTCCGAACGAATTCAAAGGAAGTCACGAAGCATCCTATATTTATCTACACTCCAGTATCTCCTTCATCCTCCTTACGTGTTCATTCTGAATACGGATTGCGTTTCGTGATAAACCGAAGATTCCTTCACAAATATTTTCCATAGAAAATATAATATCACTTGTAAGATACTCGAATACACCTGTCAGCGATATATTCGAAATAGAGAAAAATACAAATATTGGTTTCTCGGTAAATCTTCTTTCGCAGAAGACGGGACAGCGTGGAAAATGAAAAAGAAGGGTATCTCGTGTGAATTCGTCTCCGGTGTATTTCCTGAGTAGGCGGTAGTATCGCTGAAGCGGTGGGTTGATTCGGAGGATATAAAATAGAGTCCAGTGGGAGTTGAGCGTTCTCCACGTGGGATGCGATCGATCAAATCTTACGTGCGTCGTACGGGACATCCAGCGAGTCAATTTTCTTGGATGTTCTTCTGGGAAGTGTCGGTGTTCTCACGGAGGATCTCTTCAATCATTTTCTTGTTTAGATTCTTAGACGGCTTTTACTCGCTGATGCAAGTTTCAGCGATATTTTTCTTCGAGACGTGCGTAGTACGGCGATTTCTCGTTGAAAAAAGTTTTCATAAAATTGGCCGATCAATCTTGGCTCGAATCATACGATTCGCGTTGTCTCGTGCTTCACCACGTTTTATCGCCTTCTCTTCGTTCTTCTCTCGTGGAAGAGAGTCCCTCTTTTCTTTCTCTCTTTTTCTTCTCGATATTTCCATATCATGTTCGATAATGTCGTTTCGACGATTCGTTCAAGATTACTCGCGAGACGAAGGCTCCGGTCATTCCGGTGATTCGAGAAAATAGGGCGAATCGTTCGTAACGAGGACGCACGATAAATCTCGATGTTCAGCCCCGAGCGCCGATCTCAGCGTAGCGTCCGAGATTCTTACTACTTCGATTCCGCTCTCCCGACAATAAGCCTCGAGTAGCGTCATTTGCATGTGACTCGCCGAATCCATTTTGTCCACGAGCGGCACGAAGCACACGCTTCCCTGATTCTCGCAGCCACGCGACGCGAGTACTCGCAGTGTCGGCAGCATACCGCACGTTATTTTGTTGTTGCTCTTCCATTGACGACGCAGGTCTTTGCTTTGCACCTTCCACGCGTACATCCCGCTAAATCGTTAAAAAAAACAAGAAGACAATTAACTCGACTACTCATGAGAGGTATGATACTGTATTTTTTCATTAAAGCTCGTTTTATTCAGAGGCGCGGTAGTGCCTTGGTGACAAGAGCGACAGAAAATTTTAACTTTTGTTACGTTGGCGTTTTATTCTTCATTTTTTATCTTTGAATCGAAAATCTGATGAAATTTGGAGAGTACAAAAAAAAACAGAAATTTTTTCCAGTCGTTTGGGCTAAGTGTGATTTATACTTCGATTTTTGCATAGCATGTCTTTAATATTGATCAACTCTATTATTTAACCCCTCCATTCTGTTTTGTTCTTTTTTTTTTATTAATATTATTTTTATTAATATTAAACTCATTTTTTTTCATTTTTTCGGATATATATATTTTTTTTTGCTACTCGGTGAAGTTACGAAAATGTACTTTTGGAATTCTTTAAATTTTGTTGAATACCCTCCTGATAGATACGTGGAGAATTCATTAAAATAAGATTACGGGATTAAACTGATGATTCAGATTATTATACGAGAGAAAAATATTCCGGCTCTGGTTGCATGGAAATATTGATTACGTTAACGAGCAGAAAAAAAAACGTAACCGTGGAAAACGGGAAAAATTGGCACGACGAAAAAACGAGAAAACATGGTTCCGTTGATAAGGGATAATGTGCAAATGAAGAGACTCCCGACCGGCGTCGCATAGCAGTTATCATTAGTCTATAGTTATCTCGCTCTCTACATTGAATTTCTTTTAATCTGGAAGAGGATCGATAATTGATAATCCTTGGGATAATTGTCAATTACGTATTCCGATAACGAAATTAGATATGCAAAACGACAGATTTTCTCTTCGGCAGTAATTAAAAAGGTACGATTAATTAAAACGTGTGGTTTTTAAATAGAGTTTATTTCGAACGCTTTCCGCATACGAATAGCAATTAAAAAACTCTTTCGGACTTCGATTATTTCAGTGGAAATGATATTCAAAACATTTCCCAAATATATGTACTTTTTCCCCAAAAAAATCTCAAAAGATATTTAAAAATAAAGAGAATTACAAAAAATATATGTTCAACCACATTTTCTTGATAATTATTACTTCTGTAGCAAGAGTTGCGCGATGTAACGAAATGATAGCGTGATATCGATAAGAGTTTTATCTCGCAAAGCATCAATCTGATCAGACGTTCAAGTTGATGAATCAGGCAGTTATTTCCATTCTTGAAATATCGTAAAAATAATCAAAACAAGATGTAATATTTTGATACCTTTTCATGAAATACTGACCATTAAAAAAAAGCTATTACGAATATCGCGGTCGTGAGTGTTTCCATTTTTCCGAGCCAAAACGAACTAGAAAAACTCAATGTTTGCATGTATCGAATTAAAATATTGTATCAGTTCTTCTAAACAATTAGAAATCAAAATTTATTACAAAACAATTCGTCTTAACCATCAGTGTACCAAATGGAAAAATAGTTAAATGTTCGATTGACAGATTCGTTGAAGACAAGTCGAAAAACAGTTTTCCCGTTATCAATATTTGAGAAAGGTTATAGCTATGCACGATATGATACGAAAAATGTGTCGCTCTTGAAAAACAATACTTTCTTCAGCAAATTGTCGATAAATAAATTGGAGAAAAGCTTACCTATCGTTGGTAGCTGGGACAGACTGTAATCCTTGGCAGGTCATGTCGATGGGACCGTTTTCGTCTCGATATTTCTTCGGTAGTCCTCGGCACGCTTCACTGAACGTGGGATTAATTTTTACTCGCTTGAGTGACACAGTCGATCGAAGTCTCTCACGCGGGGCACAATTGGGTTTCCACGACTTTGGCACACACCAGGTAATAAAAAAAAAAAAACGTAAAAAATAAATCAACGGAAAATTGTTCTCCTCGAAGTTGGGTATCGAGCTGGTTTCGTTGGTTGAGTCGTTCTTCAATGAGGCGCAATTAATAACGTGGAAAAATGTTCGAAACCCCAATAAATTTCGATATCGAATCGCTCGTTGGAAATTGGGCACGCGCAGGTGTAGGAAAGTCCAAGAATCGAAAAGCGAACAGCAAGTTGAATGTTGGATCGCAGCGTTGATGTGCTTGGCACTAACCGTTTGTACGGAATGTCGTCAGACTGTGAGAACTCGTGGCTTTTATTGATTTCGCTCCCACCGCTGAGAGAGCTAGACGAATCTCGAGGCTCGGAACTCGGTTTCTCTCGTTCCCTCGTACGAAGTACACGTGTGTATCGCAAGCATTCAGCAGTCCGCCCAGACACGCCGAGAGGGGAGAATTGTTTTATTTCATCGTCTTTCCGTAACTCGTATATCGGTATACATCGTATACGAGTCTTATGGACATTCCGCTGAACTGGTAATTCCCCAGCGTCGTTTCCCGCAGTTCCAGCGAGAGAGGAATTTCTGCCTTTTTTCTTCTCCCCTCTTTTCTCCGCCATCGAATTATTATTGCTTCGGGATCCTGGAACGGGAGCGTTAAGTTTTTGGAATTGGCTCTCGCTTGGGAGAACACAACGGGCTGTAAGTTTGAAGAAAAAAATATTCCCAAGACGCGAAAGATACACCGAAATTTAATGAAACTTCGTTCACCTCAAAGTTGATAAAATACCCCGCGGAGTCATTCAACGAACCGGAAGATTCTCCGGTGTTTGAAGCTGCAGCAAAGGCGTGTAAATTCCTTCTTCTATCGTTCTTTTTTTTTTTTAATTTTTCACCGTTACCCTCGAACAGTTTCTACTGGAATATCCAAAAAAAAATCATAGGAGAAAAGTCTTCAGGTTCGTGAATCTCTAAAGGTAAAAATTCGGGAAAGCCTGCTATACATCGTGACAAAAAATCGACAAGATTCCAGTCGACAGTCTCGGTTCAATTTCAGCGTGTCCTAGTCATTTATATTCCCCGAGTTTTAGCGAATTCGATCAGGTTTCTTGTCACTTTTATTCGAAACGCTCCTTTTTTTTACCATTTAAATCTGCAAAAAAAAAAGGTCACTCGCCGAAACGAATTCTCCAATTTGGCTCGTGAATACTCGTTCGATTCGCTTCGCTACCGGGAACTAAAAATTGCCAACAAAAAAAAGCATCGAATATATTTATAGCTGGAAACGTTTTTCAACGAATCGCTGACTCAATATCAAAGACTGGGTCAATGACTGTCTCTGAGCTTTGTTTATCGCGAAAAGTTTTAAAAGGCGATCTCGAGCCACCCAGTTGGTACGAGATTGATTACCAGTTCGATAACAAAGACGAATATGCTCGTTGATCCGTTATCTCACCAATCGTAGACAAACATCTTCCTCTCGTCTCGATATAAAGGTCGTCGAGGCACGCGGTAGAGAATGCACCATCCGAATTTCCCGCGTTTCTCAAGGCGACGCTTTCATTAAATGTTTCGTAATATCGCGCAATCGAAGCACGAACTTGGTCTCGGCAGGTCTCTCAACCGTGGCCATCAACGAGCCGCAACGTCCGTTAATCGAGACGACGGTTATCCCAAGAGTTTCAAGACGGAGAGTAGTGCCGAAGGAAATGGAGGTTCGGAGGTGGCTTGAGGCACTGCAGCCACCAATGAGATAGACGTCGAAACTTGTTCGAGAAATTTGCTCTCGGCTTGGAATCAGTTCGAATTCGCTGTTTCATTGTCCCCCGCGATAACGCGAATATCTGGTACGATCGGGTCGATTTTAATCTCTTCAACAAACTCCTCAAAGGTTCCGAGAAGATTGCGAACTTTTGAGAAATTCGAGAAAAAGATAAAACGATTGGATCGATGCGTAAGTTTGGAAAACAATGAAAAAAAGAAATATGTATTTTTATTCAAGATTCGAAAAATCGTTAAGAGAGGATTTGAATATTGTCTAAATAATCGTGGGAGTGAAATTTGCATCGTTGGGATGCAAACCGGTCCAGCCTTGGTGTTGTTTCGAGATTATGCCTTGAATCGATTAGATTATACTGAGTCGATTTGCAAATAAGTATTGTGACGAAACTGCTCGAAAAATGTTACAAAAACTACTGAATGTTCTTTAAATATCGTAAACAACGCACCAAAAAATCATTTATGAGAAATGACACAGCGATATCTAAAAAAAAATCATAAACAAATGAAAACGGAAATAGTACACTTTTACCCTAAAAAAATCCTAACTTCGCTAATTTTTAATATTTTTATCTAAAATTTAAACTTGATCCTCCTCAGATATATTCCTTTTAGGAAAAAAATAGCAGCCTAGAGTGGGTTGTCAAAAAGGTATTTCGTCCAGCATGAGAAGGGGATAGACAGATTATACCCCAAACTCTAGGTAAATGAGGCAGTAATTTCATTCACAGCTGGGAACTACAGTGTATTTGGGTCCTAAGTTGATCGCCGGATCGATTTTCGTCACGGTGATCGCAAAGGGTTATTGAGGATACAAGTAAGTCCACAAACGACGAGAGGCGTTTGAGGCGTTCAAGCTTTTTCAAAAGTGTTGAAAAGATTTCCAAAAAAATGAGAAAGCAAACGTCCTGAAATTCAAGCAACTCGGAGTTCCGTTCGAGCGGGAAATTAATAGAGAGAAATTTGAAATTTTGCTCGAGTCTCTTGAGGCGATCGATGGACCCAAATTGCCTGAACCAATTTATTTCGTCTCCCAGCGTGAGTCCAGAGCAAACGTTGTATCGAGGGACAACAATGTACACATATCCGGGAGGTAAATATATCTTCCGTAGTGAATTCCACGTGGCAACGCACCCGATTCGAAGGACACTGGTGAACGCTGGGTGGAGGAGGATCGTATCATCAGAGAAATATACGTGGCGCCAAAGGGGGGTAAAAAAGAATGATGCAAGCTCTCGTACGCCCGGTACAGTTTCATCAGCCGTATGTGTGGCTTTTCGTTACCCGGACGATGCGACGTCCGATCGGCAAATTACCTTTATTGATAGAGCACACATGGCCTCGATTTATCGCTACCGCTACGCAACGCGGCTCTTTCTCTTCGGACCAAATCCGTCACAAATGCCACGTACGCGATATTATCCATGGTAAAATACAACACGTCCGTACCGAGTATAAGCCGGTCTGATACATTGCCATTTCGGATCTAATCAGCGGCAGTGTCCGATTGAACCGGCACAGAGCCGGGACAACGTTTTATCACGTGGTCTTCCGTATGATTCATCATGTAAGTTCAAAAATGATGAAACATCACTTTTACGAACATTTCGATTTAGGGCCGATTCTTCAATCATCAGTTAACTTCTATCTGAGGAATAAATATGATGGTTTGACATATTTTCTATACAAAAACTGTCAAAACGTCAAACATATTCTTCAGATAAAAGTTATCTGGCGATTGAAAAATCGGTCCTTAATATGGAAGAATTTTTGGAGATAACGTCAAATCAGTTGAATCCAGTACACTAGTCAAACTGGTGATCAAAGCGAGATTGGACGATCCTGTGGCTTGATTCATTTTCTATACGCTTTTGAAAAAGAACGTTTTCAACTGCGGCTGGTAAACATTAAAGACGTAAAAACATTTCCACATTTGATACGATATTGACCACGATTCTGATGAACTTTCCATGATAAGTTTCTAAAACTGCAGTTCGAAAGTATTTTTTTTTATATTGTAAATATGAAGAGCCATACATCTGTTTTGAGTGAACCGACAAACTGGGCAAGTGCATTGTCTGGGATCGATCTTTTTATGTTAAACACCGGCCAAAGCTCACATTTCTTTGCTTCAATACCATTTCGATTTTTTCAACGAGTAATTTCGACTTTTTATGGAAAAAATTGAGTTCACATAGTTTACACAGTTTAAAAGAAAAAAAGATATCGAAGTGAAGAGTTTTTTGCCCTATCAATGCAGGATGTGAAAATAATATTACCCTCGTAGATATCCTGAAAGATAATTAAGGTGGAGTATCAGTAATGGTGAATTTGTGGCCAAGTAGCTCGGAAAGCTCGGGTGTCCCTGTTGGATTAGACGGAGTATTTAACGGTGGCTTTCTTCCCTTTCGAAAATTGTTTGCATTAGGTGCACTGGTACGCTTAAGAGCTTCGCGGTCTCGTAGCGTCAGTAGTCCTATTAGGGGAACAAGGAGTGGAAACAATTCATTGTATTAGCCAAAGGAAAAGGAAGTTCGAGGGAGAGAGGTGGTACAGCGTAGTCGAATATGTAAATTTACCTGTTTAAAATTAGCCAAGACAGTAATCTGTGGTGTCATTATCACGACCACCATACTTGCACCTGTTGCATTCGAGCTAAACTTGCTCTATGGTCGCGTGCTCTTACCACCGCTACTTGAGTACAAACAAGGCTCTATTAATCATCCGCTTAAGAGTCCATTAACGAGGTTCACCTTCTACACGATATCGTTCGCAACTCGTTCATTCGGCATCCCCTTACTAATCCCCTGAAGACGAATCGTGCAATTCGTCCAACGAATTCTCCGGCTAACATAGTTGGAGACGTTTTGTAAAAAACAAAATTAGAAAGTTCGTTGAAACGACTGAAACTCGAGATGAAAATCAGATTTTATCGAAGTTTGTACATTTCTCGAATGATATATCTCCTAATTTAGGCATAAAATTGTACCGATTTTTTTTTTTGTTAATACCTGCGTTGGTTTCTAGCGATTTTACTGTCTGACAAAAGCGTTTACGGATTATTTCTCGTTTTGGTGGGAAAAATCGAGGATTGATTGGAACTCGAGCTGAAGAGAACTTTCCATCAAGATGCTTTGCAAGGAAAACGTCCGTTTTCGTTCGAGAGTTATCACAGACGATTATCGTCCGAGAAACTAAGTCGAAATAGGACTTTCGCTTGGGCGAAAGATTGGAACGATGTTTTTTTTTTGGGACGTTTTTTTCAGGCTCGTTTTGCCATCAGTCATAACTGGTCTGGTTTCGCCAATGGAATAATCCTTATTATTAGGTCATACCATGAAATCGGCGAAAAGTATGCTTCGAAGTTACCAATTAATTATTAGCAGCGAAGACTACTGGACCACTTGTCGATAACAAAGCATCATCAGCAACATTACCCAGTGTGTTTCTATGTTTTGCTCAATGCCTCTTTTCGAACTACTCAGGAGTTTCGTCATACACGATTCTGTCAAACAGACATTTTTTTTCAACTTTTACGATTGAGTTCTTCAGTGCAGTTTTTCGTGCGAAAAAGGTTACGTGAGAGATTTCCAAACGAAGTGAATTTAATTTGCCACCTAGAAATTGGATTTTCTCTACGTTTTTTTTGGGGATTCGCTGAATTTTGCGGTGCCGCACGAGGATAATATAAAATTCTATGTGATAGCGCGCGAGATAAAATTTTAATTGCGGATAAAGTGGAACGGCAGAAGGATCCGTGTCAGTGTCATAATAGTCCGGAGCGATGGGAAATAAAGCTATGAAGCGATTAAAAAAAAAACGAAAAAAAAAAAAGAATATAGAGAGTCACCGGGAAGTCCGGCTCTCCGTAGGCAACGCAGACAGGCTATCAGTGCGCTATATTCATTTTTCCTTTTACATCCTATCTCTGCGTAATGGGCAATGTCGGAAATAAAAGGAGCATACCTATATAGTTGTCGTTCTCGATTCGGACTCACGGTAGTGCCTCGCTTTGCTATTTTTGTAATTCCGCCGGATACGTTTGAACTTATTCAATTCCAGTCTCATCGAGAGTTCGCTTTTTTTCCCTCTGACTTTTTCGTTCACGAAAAGCTTTCTCTTCGCGAATCCCTGAATAAAATCATATTGCGCAGATTCGTTTTCACCGAACGACACACCCGTATATGATCTTTGACGTTACATCATTATTGCGAGTCTGATATATGACGTGAAAAATCCTAGAGATTGGTATTTTTCGCCAACATCGAATCGGGCTATATCCGGATGGGTGAACACCGGAATATTGAAAAACAAAATCTGAAACGACCATAGCTCAGCAGTAGAAAAAAAAAGATAGGCAAACCTCGACTTTAGCCTTAATCGAGGTTTTTTCGACTTTCAGCGCAGCCAATGACAATGTCTTGGAGATTTCAACCAATCTGGACTGGGCGTAAGAATCTAAAGAGAATAACAATTTTACGACGAATCGGAAGATTTTACAACACGGACGTATCGATTTACGATGAAAAGTGTAATTGGAGCACTCTTGCGGAAAGATCGAACGTGGCACGAGTTATTACGAATAATACGGAAATAACGAGAGATCACTTGACACCAGAGCTGAGATTACGTCTACTGACGCCCAATTGTCCACTCTACAGCGCACCCATTACCCGGGAAATTCACAAGGAGCCGATATGCTCGAGGAACCTCGACGAGGAGAGGCGAATTTTTCACGAGCCATTCTGGTCGATTTATTGGCCGGGAGGCCAGGCACTCGCGAGATTTATACTCGATCATCCCCGTGAATTGTTGAACGACCCGGGAAGAGGAACCAACTTTTTGGATATTGGAAGCGGATGCGGAGCATCGGCTATTGCTGCTAAAATGATCGGAGCTACCAGAGTGCTCGCGAACGATATCGATGAAGGTTTGTTCATTGAAAAGGGTAAATATATAGATAGACATTTACCAAGGGAATGAACCAAGCCAAATTCGAATTCGTCAGGATTTTACCCAATAATATTCCCGATCGACAATTGACAGCGCAGAAAATATTTCGTATGAAAAATCCTGCTTTTTATTTTTGACCATTACGATTTTACGTTTTCTTCAAAAGTATTTCCAAAATAATTCCGAATGATCAAATTTTTGTGTTATAACGCGAAATTTGGAGTTTCTGTCGCTGTCATTGTGTTATACGCCATAGAATTATAAGGTACAGTGTTTACGCGCGGGTGTAAATAAGCGCGACATTTCGTGAGGTTGTACCACCGGAACATTCCAAAAACTCTGAAAACTTCGAAAGCAACTGCGGAAGTGGGATTATGAATGAAATTTCGAGCAATTTGCCGAGCACGGATATTTTCTATGGTGACTGAGTTTCGGAGCAACGATTCTCGATTCGACGCTCCAGAAATTCGTGGTGCCGAGTCTTCGCTGTAAGTCCAACTTTCGACCAGCTGCTTGATAAAAGTAAATGGACGAAAACGGCACGCTCGGAAATACATTAATTCGACGCACTTGTTCCGGTGTTCAGGCAAAGGGGAACGAAACAAGTCCCTTACGAATTTACTGTTGGCATTTTTCACGGAATTTGGAGAACCGCACGAAGAGTTCGTACATCGGCTATAACATTGTGACGTCATAATGCAACTCTGTTAACTTCTAATTTTGCTCAACGTCCCACCAGAACTCCTTAGCGATATATCTCTTGGTTAATTGTTAAACAACAAAAAAAAACCCCCCGTTATGAAAACCGTGCACGATCTTCGTGACGGAACCAAAAAATTGATTGGAAGAGTCAAAACCATTGTTTTCGAACAAAAAAAAATTCTGGGTTAATGGAATATTCAGGCTCTTTTGAAAAAGCAAATGTTAACGGAAAATTGCGTGCACCGATTAATAAATCTGTTGGCCAGCGTGCAAATAATAGAGGAGCGCGACGGTATGGTTTTATTGGTTGTGTTAACATCAGGAACGAGGGGACCGTGCGGAAACAAAAGAACCGCGGAAACAATGAGCCAGAGGGATTCATCGGAAATCAACCCTGCAAGAGTCGTAGTTGTTCTCTCCTGAAAAAAAAAATATTAAAAAAACGTTCGATAGAAAAAAAAACGACAATTTACGACGAGAGAAAATTCCACCACGTTTACAGTTTTGACGTTCGCGGTGCTCGGAATTGACGTCACGTTCAAACGTTGTGGAAGAAAAAAAAGAGGATACACCTGCGTATCGGATACCGGGTTATGTGGTTCTGACACGTAGGAACGAGATTCCCCGATACGTTCCGAGAGAAAAAGATGGAGATGGCCGAAGGCCGGAATAAGAGACACAAGACCATAAATACATGGAAAAAAAAGGCAATAGTACAAAATCGTTCGAACTCTACGGAAATCTTAAAATAGCAAAGCTCAAATAGCAATAAAAAGAAAACTAAATCAAATAAGAAGAAAGCAAACAAACCGTCGAACCCTTCGCGACTTAATCGCGACTCTACGGGAATCTTAAAATAGCAACGCTCGAATAGCAATAAAAAGAAAACTAAATCAAATAAGAAAGCAAACAAACCGTCGAACCCTTCGCGACTTAAAATAGAAATATAAAATCCAAAAATGGAGAACCTAGAAGTTGCAATCTTCACATAGACATATAGAAATTTGAAAATTTTTACTGAAAACATCTGACAGGATGCACAAAAATGCCAAGTAAAAAATTAAAGAATTTTCGATTTTACATTGCGGTCCAATAAAATAATTGAACTTGTTCAATTGATTCAAATTTATATAAAATTATATTCAAATTCAATTCATTCGATTAAATTCAAATTCAATTAAAATTCATATGAAATTATATGCCAATATATATCGAATTTAAAAATCAAACCTAAAGGTTTTTTAAGCTCTTCTTTAAGCTGGAAAAATGAAAAAGCTGAAAAGCTGAAAAATGGAAAAAGATTCATCCCGTATTTAAATTCGCATACAGTATATGCAAATAAAACTATACTATCAATACATCAATTTAAATATGAATTTGTGGTTCAATAATTCAACTTGCTTTAATTTATTGAGACTCCAAACTAAACGAATTTTTAATAATAAAAATTCATTGATTATTAAAATTGTATAAAAATATTATTTGACTTGTTTTAAATCCTAGAAACAATAAAAAGTACAAAACAAATACGAAATTAAAAATAAAAACGGGTAAAAGTAAAAAAAAATTTGAATCTGATCGAAGTCGAGTGAACCGGGGTAAACTTTTTCAGAATCGAATGAAAAAGAATAAATTCCTCTGGCACACCGGAATTTCCGGCCTAACTCGCTCGCTTTCAGTCTCTCCCTTTTCCTCCCCCCCCCCCTCTCCCTCTCGCTCTCGATGCATTCGTGTCACCTGCTGCAATCCCAACGGGGAATTCCCATGCCTTTGGGCACCCGCCTCGTAACTCGAGAAGGAATAAAGTTGGCGCGCGCGTCGGTGAAAGGCGTCTGCGAAACTCGACACACTCTTCAGCCTTTTCGTTAAAGAATCTCATTAGTCGGAAAGGCATAAAATAGTCGGTAGGAGAGTGGTGTGCTTTCCCTTCCCCTGGCCCTTTACCGGCTTCGACGAGAGTGCTCTCAAGATGTTCTTTTGCGTCAAGCTTGATACACTATATCGGGCGAATCCCGAGCCTCGTCGTCGCGACGTAAGCGATGAAAATCTCGACGGCGAATCCTCCTGGAAAAGGATCATTGAGATATACGGGAAAACAAGGCATCCTGAGAACACTCATTCGCCTACGGATTCCCCCCTCCCTCGTTCGTTCGATCGGAAGCGAAACTGCTCGTGCTAAATCGTTTTATTAAAAGTTATTATGAAAAATTATTTTATTGAAAAATATTCTTTTTTTAATTAATATTATTAATATTTTATAAAAAGATTTTTATAAAAAATTATAACGTTTTATAAAAAGTAAATATATCATAATAATAAATAAGTAAATATATAATAAATTAATTTTATGAAAAAGGATTTTATTAAAATTTCGTTTTATGAAAAGCGCGAAAAACAAAGTTTGATCGACAAATAAGGTGACTTTTAATTCTTCTTTAAAAAAAAGTATTTATTTATTCATAAATATCTATTTTGTCCCTTGCAAAGTAATAATCCTTGGGTATAATAGAGCGCTTTTTCCAATCTTCAAAGCACTTCTGATATCCGGTTTTTTGTATGGCCTCGAGCTCTCCCAGCGATCCGCTCTTTATCTCCTCAATCGTGGAAAATCTCCGCCCTTTCGTGGCTCTTTTCACTTTTGGGAAGAGAAAAATTGACGCAGGGGCCAAGTCCGGTGAATACGGTGGTTGAGGCATAATCGCGTTGTTGTATTTTGCCGAAAACACCACGAACTAGCAACGATGCGTGAGAGAGTGCATTATCGTTTTCGATAGCACAAAATCTCCAAGCCCACAAAAAAAAAGTCTGATCGTGACAAAAACAACCAAAAATATTTTATCGAATTTACGTAGCCCGTGAAATTTAAAAAATCACCACACCTTGTATATATATTTTTTCATATGGTGAATGCAAGAGACAACACACGATTGCCTGTTTGCATTTACGACTGTCGAGTCACCAAGTTGCGCAATTTTCTTAGACTCCACGAGAATTTCCTTGAGTCATTTTTTTTTTTCGTTTTTACGACCGTGACGATCCGA
Organism: Ophioninae sp. B BG-2022a; assembly: GCA_030522765.1. Classification (NCBI taxonomy): domain Eukaryota; kingdom Metazoa; phylum Arthropoda; class Insecta; order Hymenoptera; family Ichneumonidae; species Ophioninae sp. B BG-2022a. The sequence goes on from JAPYZJ010000023.1 coordinate 108,075, forward strand.
GAATAATGATATCGGTTTTGACATGGGGATACTCCTTGAAAAGATTCGAATGCCTTTCAAACGAAAGGAGGCCTCAAAAGATCAAGCACGTACGCCATGGAAAAAAATATAGAAACCCCTTCATCTTTTTCTCAATTTTTTCGTTTTCATTTGAAAATGTTCTCTTTTTTTTCTGATTTCGCATTCATTATTTTTATTGTTTCGGGTAGAATAATGAGTTGTTGGGCTTGCGCCATTGGAGGAAACGAATGTGACCTTCGGTGAGGTTACCGTATAAAAACGTCAAAAAAAAACACGTTGAAACGTCGAAAGCTATCGCGGAAGTTCGTTTGCAAAAGCACATTCGAGTAATTTTCCAAGCATAAATATTTTTATGACGACTGACTTTTGGAGCACGAAATTTCGATTCAGCGTCGCAGAAATTCGTGGGGTCAAAGCGCGTCGTTGTAAGTTGAACTTTTGACGAAGCACGGGATAGAAAGTAAACGGACGAAATGGGACAGTCAGAAATATTTCATTCGACGCACTTCTCGTGGTATTCAGAGAAAGAGTAACGAAGCGAATTCCCATGCGAGTTTATCGTTGCTATTTTTTGACAGAATTTAACGAAGTACGCGGGTAGTTCGCGGAGGGGCTTTCAACATCGCGACATCACACACTTTTTCCTGGTTTCTTTTTTTCGTCATTATTTCGCAAAGAATATGTTTTTTTTTGCAAGCTTTTCTTGCCGATCTCTAACGAAGACCCGAAAAGAATTTTCAAGCTTGATTCTCGTTGCCTGAAACGGGGAAAAAAGAAAAGTGGATGATGACGGTGAAAAAGAATTTAATTAAATTGGAGAGATGGGAGATGGTGGGTTTGCGGAATAGGAATTCGTCGAAAGGAAGAAAACCCGGGGCTTGGCGGACGAGCAATTGATGAAGTGCGAGAAAGAAGGGAGGCCTGTTACGGTTGACCTACTCCGCGTAGACGACATTAATCGTGACACACTTTTCGACCATTTCACTTTCCACTCTCGGTTAGGCCAACCGTATCGATTACGAAGGTAACGCTACTTAAAGCGAGTCTAAGCACGCGTCTCTCGTAGAGTCTACGCGAGAAATATCACGTCATCGAGCCTTGCCATCGTCCGCGAAAAAATCTTCACACAAAATTTTGCCGAGGAAATATCGATCGCTTCTCATTCTCGAGAAACCCGAGCGATTGCCTTCTGTTCGTCGTTATCACCTGTTCACGCCCCAGCCCCGGTTTTTTTTTTTTGGGTTTCGATCGAGAGAATTCATCCGTCTAGTTTGGGTCAACGATCGTTAGGTTCAAATGAGAGTAATTTCCGATGAAGAAATTAATCTTCGAGATACCGGAAAAATAAATGGTTGGATTCGTTGAAGGGAACGAACCCGAATATTTATTTGGGCAATAGATGATTGATTTTTTCATAATTTGTTGGTTAACTCGAGAAATAGGTACAGTCGCTATTTGGTCTCAGCGACCAAGCGATAATTCATAGTACCCGTAAAACACAAAGTTTAGTAAAAAAATTGACCAACGAAAAACACCCCAAAAAAAAAGACGAACGAATTTAACATAATACTATTTTTTTGGAAAACAGATAAAAAAAATAAATGAACGAAAAGAAAAAACAATAGTACCTCTCCGTTTTTAAAAAAGGAACGAACGGAACGAAAATGCGTTTTCATCCGAAGCGCGATCGAATCGATACATGTTTTTTTTTTCTATTTTTTTTATTGGATAATGTTTCAATTCGAATATAAATTGACTCGTGTGAAATTGTCGTTTCCCAGTCGCTTGCGTGGCCGCGATATTGAACGCCTCGCTGAACAACGTAGCGATCTCGGTAACGTCGAAAAATCTTTTGGAAAATCGTGCGTGGCTGCAATACGACGGTTCGAGGGTGGACGTTATATCGGTCGGGGATTTGCTGTACGACGAGGAAACGGCAGCGTCGCTGATCCCCTGGCTGGAGGAGGCTTCACGAGAGAACGGATCGAGGATTTATCTCGGTGATCCGGGCAGACATGCCCTCACCGATGCATTGAAAAACCGCATGGAGTTACGGAAAGTGTACGAGCTCCCGGAAAACGTGAAGCGAGAAAACTATGGCTACGATACCGCGACTGTATGGCAACTCAAGATCGAATGATCTCTCAACGTTCAATCGACCTGTCTGAGAATAAAGAGAACGAACGAGAAAAAAAAAGAAAAAAAAAGAAAAAAAAACAAAAACAACAACAACGTCATTTAAGTCACGAGACTTTTCGCACTTTATCGAGACGCGTCGTCGAAGGAATATAGACGAGCAATTTTACAGCGCCGAGTTTATGCACCCGGGATGTCGACAGTTTCAATGATAGTCCCGATAATGGTACCAGTCCATTTTACGATAGTTACGATACACTTTTACCCGTCGTTGAGCGAATTTATCGGCGATCCGATTCAACGTTCCCTGGATGCTACATTCGATGCGTATACTTTCACGCTGATTTATCGTGTCACTCTGACGTTCAATATTCTGCTCTTGAAGAGCATCGACGTTCAAGTTCCGTTCATTGTTACCGAAAGCTCCTTCATTTTTCTTCATGGAACATCGACGAAAATTCGTACGCACTTCCGGGCACTTTGTCAAAGAACCGCAAACTCGATCGATCGATACGATGCTTCTAACGAGTTGGAAAAACGCCCGAGGGAAACGGACACTTTTGAAATAGTCAATTTCGGCCGCGATTGGGAATGCTCAATTCGTATGGCTGATTTTTGAAACAGTGGTTTGGATGAAATAACGATTTGGTTTTATTCGAATTTTCCGAATTACGGAAATCCGTCGAGTGGTTTTGCATTGAGAATTTGGATGAACTTGATTTGGATGAACTTGATCCAATGATTTTCATTGGAAAATTTATCGAATAATTTTCATTGGAAAATTCATCGAATGATTTTCATTGGAAAATTCATCGAATGGTTTTCATTTGAAAATTCATCGAATGATTTTCACTGGAAAATTCATCGAATGATTTTCACTGGAAAATTCATCGAATGATTTTCATTGGAAAATTCATCGAATGATTTTCATTGGAAAATTCATCGAATGATTTTCATTGGAAAATTCATCGAATGATTAAATGCATTGAATGATTGTCATTGGAATATGCATTCAACGACCATTATTGAGAAATTGATCGAATCACAAAATCAAAATATAATATCAAATAAAATGAATAAACAAATTATTTTTATTCAAAAGTGTACGATTATAATCACGATAAGTAAACAACTATCATTGGACGATAGGATCGAATAGGATCGGACGATTGTGATAAAAAAACAATTGCACGTTCGTCATTGAAAATCCAATAAACCAACCGTCATCGAAAAATCAAAGAACCAACTCTTGTTGGAAAAATGATGAAATTTCTTTTTTGCAAAAGACAAAAGTCATCCAAAATAGTACGGGGAAAAAGAAGTGTTTCTATATTTATCTCGCGTGCGCCATGAATAGAAGATAATAAAAAAAAAAAGTGAAGGTAAAGCGTCACGCTCGGGCGTCTATTGCTCAGGGTCACCGGAAACTCCCCGTGCACTTGGCCGATGTTCGAAGAGAACAAAACAAACAACAAAAGGAAAAAGGAAAGAAAATGAACGAGCCGGCTCTCGGGAACGATTAGATCGCGCGCACGTTTAATGAAATTCCGTGGAGACGCCACAATCGACCTTTGCACATTCGGCGAATCACCTGGCAAACAAGATCGGCACGCGAGTCGTGACGACAATGAAGAGCCGTTTCATATTTCTGATGTTTACCCTACGTCGTTCGGTGACTGACCACTCCAATGAGAGACGTCAATCATTTATGGGATGCGTTCGTGTCGTTTCTGTCACGTGATCTGATCACTATCGTTAAATTGACATTTTCGAAAATACTTCGAAATCGATTTTTACTTCGCTCATTCGATAACGACCGTTTTATCATGATTTCGGAATAAAAAGTATTCACTTTTTTTTTTTAATAAATACAAAGCGACTTTTATCATTTAGCGAGACTTTTTTTAAAAGTCTTCATTTCCCTGATGGATAATTTTGGGCCTACAAAAAAAAACGATTCTTAACTGGTTTTCATCCTCGCTTTGCCAAAAAAAGTCAAATTTTCGTCTTGAATAAAGTGTGCCAAAGAAAATAACGCATTCCGAAAAAAAATTGAAAAATCCATTCTAAGCACATGAGAAAGAAGTTTTTTAAATTCCGAATACGAAAGACCTCCGAAAAACTTAAATTGCCTCGGCCATGATGATCAACAAAAATATTTAATATAGGACTCGAAATGAATATTTCGGAATGAAAGTAGTGAAAGAAACGATTTAATTTCGACGCAATGGGGCTATGGGAAGTGGTAGTCTGACACAGAAAGTGCCAGGCTGGCACAAAAAGTTGGTTGAGATTTCCATGTTGCTCGAAGTTTTCCCTCATGGTGCTCCCAAAATGTTCGACGATTTCATACTCCGCAGAAAATATTTTCAATAATATTCGATTCGGTTTCAACTTAAGTATGAGTCGTTCAATAAAATTAGTAAATTAGTAATTTAGTAAATTAGTAAAACGAGAGTAAACGAAAACGATTCTTCGTAATAATCGTGATTCATCGCTTGGACTCACCTGTCTGCTGAGAAGAGTTTCCAAGTTTCCGGATGTGAGGCTGGTTCCGGTGCGCATGGAAGTCACGTTCGATAGTTTTATCCGGCACTCGTACCGCGCCCGATCTGTCAACGATAATACACCCGCTTATCAGATAATCCATTATTCCGAGTACTCGCTGAGTGCTGCGAGACGAAAATACACGAGAAGTGTATTTAGAAAACGATATTATCGCGTTGAAGTTTCCGTTCGTAGCGACGCAATGAAAATCGGCGAATTTTCCAATTTCCACTTTCCGCCGTTAGCCAAAGTCATTCGTCTTTCGGTAGATTTCCAACGAGTCTAAATAATAATTGCGTTGAAGTTTGGGTTGTGATCCAACGAGAATGATTTTTTTTATTAAACTTTAAAACGTTTTTCTTTGCCGGATTTGAATGAAGAAAATCGAAATTTTTTAGAATTTTCATTCGGCTATATCCAAAAAATCCGCTTTATATAATTTTCAATAATAAAAAAAAATTCGATACGAATTTCGATAATAAAACGTGAAAGTGCAACGAAAGAAAAAACCGATTGCGTCCCAACGATGCACGTTTCAACGCAATAAAAAATACTCTGGAGATCTTTTTCCTTTCGCGATATGAATCGTTGCAATTTTTGATCGATGAGAAAAGCGGAGGAAAAAAGTGGAAAAGCAGAGGAAAAAAGTGGAAAAGCAGAGGAAACTGACAGACGTGGGAAAATGTAAAAGCTTGCAAGGTTTTACAATGAATAACGAGAAGAGAGATGAAAGATGCAATATCGATTCATAGAATATAGACTACGACCGATAACAGTCGTGATTCATTTTCGATAAAGCAATATTTACAATTTCATCCGTACGGGCATTTAGAATACGAAATTAGTCTACGATTAATTCAAATCAGGCAAATTGATCGAGTTTATGCAAATCTCGTTTTTATGTCTCTATGAGTAACTTGAACGATTTGATTATTCCCATTCTACACTGTGTTCGTAACCGTCAAAGAAAAATGAGAACAGCAAGAGCACTTCCGGTAACGCGACCCGATCGAACGCATCGTCAAAGCGGGTGACGGGTTATCAATACCAGGAACTTCTTGCGCAACCGACAACTTGTTGACTCTTCCTCAAAGACTCGGCGTGCATCGACGACGAAACAAGAAAAATCATTGTTAGCGTATCACGATTATCGTGGCAACTTACTGTTGTAGATACGAGTTGGATTTTTGCAGTCGCAAGGACGATTATTTTTCGCCGGATATGGACACTGAAGTATACAGGAATTCCCAAAGCAATCTGAAAATCGTAATCAACACGATCAATAGTTTTGCGTCTTAATGTCGAAGAGAGTTCGGACCGATATCGATTTGTTTTTCAAAGATAGTAGGGGATCGATTAGTCAACGGTATATCTATAATTATTTGAATCTGAAATTTGAAAATACAATACACTTAAGCATAATAATATTAATCATAAGAGAATTACACGAGTCCCCCTCCGAGATTTAATGGTTGATACCGATAAATTTTGAGATGCTGAATGTGGGAAAAATAATGAAAAAATTCCAACACGTCCAGATTTTTTGCTATTTGATATTTTTATTTTTCACCAAAATACCCTAGGTGGTCTCAGATAAAACCGTATAAAACTAATGGTAATGCCCTTTTCAATTGATGGTTTAATTGTATTTATCTAATTTCATTAATGGCCTACAGTAATAACTCGAAAAAACATAAAACTTTAGGTCATTTGTGGGGCATAGTTGTAGAATCCATTTTGTAATTTATTTAGTTTAATAAAAAAAATATTTCCTTACAAAGGTGTTGTTTGTTACGAAAATAAAAAAAAATGAGTTTTCCGGGAAAAGATCAGATGGCGGAAAACTGAGTTCATATTCGTAATCAGCGCATCAAAATACACTAGAATCAGTCAATGAATCTCAAAGGGGAAAATAAAAGTTAAAATTTGCAGATCTGTGTTATAATTCGAGAAGTGTTGGTAATAAACGTCTTCAACTATTATGATAAAAAATAAAGCACCAAAATAGCCATCAAAAAGCAAATAACAATTGGTTTTACCAACCGGCATTTCATAAAGCTCTTCCCGAAAAATATTACGAACGTCGTTCTTTTAACGTGAGTGTAAATTTACGTAATAATTGTGTGTCGACCTGCAAAGGTAAACATTAATCGCTTCAATCGACAATATCTGCTTGAAATATCCGGCAGCCGTTTTTTTTTTTATAAAACAGATGTAAGGTACTCAACCCATGTAAAGCCCAGTGCCTAATAAAGCCCACGTTTTTAATATCCAAAACTACGAAGTCAAACGGATTGAGCTCTCATCGTCGAGTGTCTAACTTTGAATGGCCACAATTGCCATAGCAACCGCCGCGCTGTTGCTAACCCAAACAAATTTTTCAATCGATAGAAATTTCAAATTTCGAGAACTAAAATTTGCGAAAATAAAAAATGTTTTCAATATTACTTAACGAATCTTCATTCTACGTATATCCAGTGGTTTATCAGCACTATAAATGTTATTATCAAAATTTAAGTTTAAAATTCAAGAATATATATTATTTCAATTTTTTGGGTACGAAGTTACAACGGTTATGGCCTTATTAGAAACAGTTACAAAAACATCAAATTTGTTTTTAACGAGAAAGTTCCAGCACGTATTTCTAAATCAACAATTATCGAAGATAAAATTTGTGCGATCGAAAAACTCGGATTTTTGCATCGATCGATTGACAGTCGAAACAACCAGCCCGCGCACAAATTTTACACGACGTAAAATTCGTTTTCGATATTTATAAAAGGGACGAGCTTATTTTTTTGTTTTTTTTTTTTATTTTTTTTATTTTCGTTGGGAGGAAAAACAATTTCAATGAATGGTTACGTGTATACGTACAAGCGCGTACGGATTTATGTTTGTCTGTATATATGTGGTTCGTATATATGTGGGTAATGCACCTGAATTGAGGACATCGAGTTGTTCAATTTCACAGCTGTGTCCGGTGTAACCTGCGGGACATTGGCATCGAACTGCTTCCGCTCCGACGTGCCTGCAATATTTCAACGATTCAATTACTTCTTTTTTCCAACCTCGATCCAACCCCGATGCATTCACAACAATGTAATATTGTAAAGCGAGTAAAAAGGTCGTGTATAGACCGCAAACGGTAGTGAATGCAGCAAAGAAAAAAAAAACGGGTTTATTGAAGGTCGAGCGTTTCGACGATACTGATTCTCTTTCTTTTTTTTCTACGCGGATACGTTCAATAAAAGCTCGACTCCCGAGTTTACGTAATTCTTATTACATCTCTATCGGGGTGAAAGTACCGACGTCCGGACAGTTTACGGTTTCTCAAATAAATTTAAAAAAAAAACTACCATTCACGATTTCCAATTTGAAATTGGGCCAAATCGCCAGCATTTTTAATACCCTTTCAACGTCGCGAATATTTTTACGGGCATAAAGTTTTTTTTTTCAAATGGTTTATTTTCAATACTTCAAAGTCGTGTATCGTGAATTTTTATCGTAAATCGCTGAATAAGAATTCTAATAAATGAATCCGTGTTTTTTATAACTAAAATCTGCAATAGGAATTTTGGGCGAATAATGACAAATTATCTTTCGGTTCTGACCCAATGAGGAGAGTCTTTAAAGTCATGACACTTTTAAATTATTGTTTTTCAATTATTATATTTAAAATGAACTTTTTGATCAATCGTTTTCGATAATCGTAATGTGCAATATTTAAATTCAGATGTCTTCGAAAATATCGTGCGCTGCATTTTACCAACGCAATAATAATAATAATAATAATAATAATGATAATAGATTTAATATCGGTTGAAAGAAAATTTTGTCACATTCAACATATTTGTTTACGTAAAAAATTGTGCAGCGCAAATCCCTTTTTGAAAAGATCAAAGTCTGAATAAAATTCAACGATACGATATGGATGATGCATCAAAAGCTGATGCAACGATGATTTCGAAGAAAAACACGGAAGCTTCGTGTCAAGATATGAAAACGAAGGTGTGATAACGCGAGGAATTATGCCATCCAAATTTATTTGCGAAAACATGAGAAATAGCTGTTAGAAAGAGGGAAACGCGAAACACGAAACGAGTGTACAAGTTCCGGTTGCAACATACGTGGGAACGACGGAATGAAAAATTTGATGCGAAGCGTTCCCTTTCATCTTATCAACGGTGCGGTGAGTTATTCCGAGTGAGTGAGTGAGTTCTTACTTGCAAGTCCCGGCGTTTCGACAAACGGAATTTCGTTGGTCGTTGATGCAGAGCGGTCCGTTGGAACATTTCTCACCGCTGAAGTCCTCAAAGCAATGGCATCGGAAAGTGCTGCGTGCAAGGAACACAGGATGAAACTTTCAAAGCCGTTGTACAATGGCCGAAAACAATAAAACGTACATGTCGAATAGGACAGGAAATGGAGTCGAAAGGAGTGGAGGGTTGTTTCGGTGCGGGGCTTTGGGGATCTCGGCCGGCAAGCTGGGTTACTTCGAAGCCAATAATGGGGTCGGTGACCGCGAGCGTTGCGTCACATCGAGTTCGAAACAACAAATATCAACGATAAACATAATAATAAATAGAATAGAACGAACACGTTGATTCGAAGGGCAGTTCCGGTAAAACTCGGTCAATACTCGGATCGGTGACCGCTTAGCTTGTATATCAGCTGTCGCATCAACCAGTGACGGAAAACCGATACTTCTGAGACTCCGGTGCAAAACTAATCGGAAAAATTAACAAAAAAGCCGATTTATTGGAAAAATCGACTTTTTCTTTTTTTTTTCTAATTTCATAATCAAGCGGTTTAAGAGTAAGGAAGGGTTTAAAGTTTGCGTCGTTTGAAGAGTAACGAAAATGTATTCAACTATTTGTTTTCATCATTTTGCAAAATTGAATTTCGTACATTTTGGTCGAAGATAAATAAGAATCGTAATTAATTTTTGCTCCATTTTTTTATGAGTAAAGTCTGGTAAAAGGATAGTTTGTAATTACGGAATGAACTATTCTCTCTCCAACGATGCGAACGAAACCTTTGGGTAGATTAGCATGTACGGATAGGGAGGGACAGGAAAAGGTTCAATTAGGAAGGGAACGTAAAAATCGAACGGTTCGTCTGTCGGAACGAAGTAAATAAATAAATCGATAATAATGATAATAATAAGGATAACAGAGAGATAGAAAGGAGCGCATTAACGAAAACGAGAATTTAATGTAATTAGAACGCTGTTTGTGCGTCGAACAACGGGAGCAGATGACTCGAAACGTGTTTATAGAGATCGAGTAATTATTAATTCATGAATTTTCGTGTTGAGATTTAGGACTGTGGAAACTCTCCTGTATATAATTATAAGTTTTACGGTTATCCGTCGGCTGTCTCTCGCTTCTGTCAGCAGGGCTCTCTCTCGATTCAAATCTCCATTAGTCTGTTTTCCATCGCGATCGACACAAAGCTCTTTACGAAAGGTTTCATACATAAGCCCGGTAGTTTTCGAAACTCGGGACGAACAAGCGCGAGAAAACTTTTGCTTCCCGTTCGTCGACCTCCTCTTTTATTCTCCGAGATCACGACTCGGAAGCAATTAATGTCTCTGTTCTCCAGAAAAGTCTCGAGCTTTTGAAAACCTCTCGAAATCTCAGACACGTTTCGAGAAAACGAGGGGAAGTGGGGAAAAAAAATGAAATGAAAAACAAAATTTCGCTCCAACGAAGCGGCCCTTTTGTCAGCGCGAAGATTATTCAGTCGCAGCGTTATCATACCGCAACTTTTAACGAGCGTTCCATTGTATATCGACTCTTTACACGGAAAATAAATACTCAGCTTTGTACTCGCGCAGTTACGTTTTTTTTTTTTTTGCTTTCGCGTGCCAGTCAGCGTCGCCCCTAATTGGGACTCTGTAAACATTTACACCGTTGAAGTTTGCAGCGTTGTAACGCAATGAAAATTCATTTTTTTCTTCTTCTTCGTCTTTTTTGATTCGTTGTATCGATGCATCGTTGTTATCGAAAATATTCGTTACAGCATCTGAATTTTTGCCTCTAATGAGGTGCTTTGATGAAAGTTCAAGGAGACGACCTCGCGTTTTGTTCGCTGTTGAAAAAACTTCTTGGCTTTTTTCATTCGCGTCGTTGAAAAACTGCATTTGACGAGTTTTCAACGTTGCCAGTTTTGTTCGGCAATTCTGAACTGTGAAAACCGCAGAAACGTTTTTGGGGATTCATATTCTTTTCATTCGCGACCCAATTTCGCAAAAGATCATTCTGAATAAAAAAACATAAACGTCAATATGTACCAACACGCCGATTTCCCCGATTCCAAATGACGAAAAATGCGTTTTTGAGATGGAACTGTTTTTTTCTTCAATTTTCATTAATTTATTTATTATCTTATTTAGCATTTAATTTCCTGATTCTTTGATGTTTTTCCAGAAATTTCGTAATCCAAGTAGAAAAGAAATATTAGATGCAGGGTTGGAAAAAAAAAACATGTTTTTTTTATAAAGAACAAAACATCATGTTTTATTTGAAAAACAAAAAAAATGTTTTTTTTTTATTAATGCTTCATTGCTGTTTTAATTGTCTTGTTTTAAACATGTTTTAAACACGTATAAAATGAAAGAAAAAATGAGAAATCAGAAATTACTTTATTTATTGTAATTATAATAATTATTTATTTTAAACAACAGTTTCCAAGTTAAGATGCAATCAAGTTCAATCAACATCACTTCTCTTATCTTCAACTCAACCCTCAAGTTCCATGATCTGGAGTTTCTCAAGGGAACTGTGCTGATTAAGAGCCCTCATAATTGCAACCAATTTAGCAGCTTTCTCAGTCCCGAGCTTGTTTCTTAATTTTGAATGTACCAGTCCGAATGTCGAAAATAACCTTTCAATTCCTGCGGAAGAAGCAGTTGCAGTAAATAATTGGCACGCAATATCGAGGATCCCTGGATCCACTTTATTACTCAGTGATTTCTACCAGACACAGAGTTCCAACAGGCACATGCATTTTCATTAAAAGGTCTTTTTTAAACATGTATTCCGAAAAAGGATAGCTCCTCGCACGGTACGTCAGGACATCGTTCATGGCATTTGTCACATTTATGGAAAAATTTCAAAAGCCAATTTCTCTGCCATTTTTTTCATAAAAATCGATGAAACGAAGCTCAAAATGTGTACTCTTCACCGCTTCAGAACCTTAAGCTCGGCAAATTTGTGAAATTGCAATACAATGGAGTGTAGCTCGCAATTTCTCCCATGGTAACCACAAACTGCACAATTTTTTTCAAAATTTCGGAACACGCCGAGCATGTTCTTCTTCGAGCAAGCCTCTTGAGTACACAAAAGAAATTTCATCTCAATCGGTTGAACGGTTTGGGAGAAATTGGCTTTTGAAATTTCGAGGTGGCCCACAGCGTGGTCGTCCTTCCCTTAAATGAATTTCTTAATTTCTTCTAACTAATGTGTTTTTTTAATGAGATTGAAGTTCGCAACGTTGCGACGCAACGAAAATCATTATTTTTCAATTTTTCTATTTCTTTTTTAATGTAATCGTAATTAAAATACCTCAATAATTATACAAATCTTTATTGTGATAACACAGAATTCAAATAGAAAAAATATATATCGCCAAATAATAGATTATGAGAAAATAAATTTCGTTGCGTCGCGACGATGCGAACTTCAAGTTCATTTTTTTTATGTGTTTTAAACATGTTTAAAACAAATTGTTTTTAATTATATTTTAAACGTGCTATATATTTTTCTAGTATTTTAATCAGTGTTTTAAACGTATGTTTAAAACAAATGTTTCAAACATTGCCAACCCTGATTAGATGTAGTAAAAAGAAATCCATAATTTTTTGGAACCAACCAATCACAAACTGACTTAAACAATCAGAAAACTATCGTAAATCTAGTTTAACCCCATTGGCCGTATAAAACGCGAAATACGTATAACTAAAGGCATCAATTGGAAAAACCATGGATTTCTATTTACTACACATAATATTAATGCTCGAGTTTTTCCTGGGAAGTTTAATGGTCTGCGAGAAAAGTGGATTCGAAGATTTGTGAGGTAATGTCGATTTTGTCTCTTTAAGCTGCACTAAACCTCCGAGCGAAGAATTTATCAAGTACTCAAGGTGCTTGAAGGATTCAGAAGTATCGATCTTTCGCTGGTTGATGCGCTAGTCGATGCACGGCTGAGCGGTCACCGCGCCGAGTATTGGCCACGCGCGATTTATCTCAAAGGGATGCTCAAAAGCCCGAGTCTGCTCACCAACCGGTATTCATAAATGTAAACAAATATATATTCATAACGGATCGTCGTGTTCTTAAAGTTCGTTTGAATGAAATTTCGTTGAAATTCCCATTTCGAAAGAGACAGAAAGCTATAATCGAAACAGCAGTTACGGTACACGTACGATCTACCGGAAAGGGTGCAACATATTGAAACGAAACTTAGGGAATCGTGGAAGTTCGAAGGTACGCGTGGACGAAAAAGTACATATCAGTTGTACAGGAAACGCTGCTTATCAACGGATCGTCCGTTTTCAGTGCAGTTCTCAAAGTTCTAACGACTATTTTCGATTCAAGCTTTCTCCTCGGAATGACCTCTGCGCGAATAAGTTCACGATACCTCCAGTTATGATTTCGCAAATTTCGAGGTTTGTTCTTTTCTTCTTTTCTTCACTATCTTGAAATTTATTATCGAAATACTTTACGACCCTTTGAGGCATGAATTTTTTTCAAGGGCTGAAATAAAGTCATTGTCAATTTACAGCTGATAAGCTGAATTACTATTTTTTATTGTTTTTTACCGGGAAAGAATTACGGAATCCTCGGGGAAAGTTGAACTCTCGATTTTAACCCTTTAAGAAATGATTTTTCAAAACTGTTGACCGCGCCGTGAATTTTTAATTAACGATTCGAATCCACGAATTTTTCGTTGATTCAACTTTGAAAATTTTAACTTTTTTTCTTCCATGGTAAAGATCTTCTGGATTTTTTAAAACGCGTTTTTTTTTTGTTTATGAATTAACGAAGATGAAGCACGAAGGAATTTGCATGTTCGAACTATTCCCGCGGTTTGTCAAATTCCATAAAAAATGCCAACGATAAAGTCGTATAAGACTTATTTCGTCCCTCTTTGCCTGAACACCGGAATAAGTGCGTCGAATTAATGTATTTCCGAGCGTGCCGTTTTCGTCCATTTACTTTCATCAAGCAGCTAGTCGAAAGTTGGACTTACAACGAAGCTTCAACATCACGAAATTCTGGAGCGTTGAATCGAGAATCGTTGCTCCGAAACTCAGCCACCATAAAAATATCCGTGCTCGGCAAATTCCTCGAAATTTCATTCAGAATCCCACTTCCGTAGTTGCTTTCAAAGTTTTCAAAGTTTTTGGAATGTCCCGGTGGTACAACCTCACCAAATGTCGCGCTTATTTACACGCGGGCGTAAACACTGTACCTTATAATTCTATGGCGTCAAAATCGCCTTTCCCATGGTATTTCTCGACGACTAAAATTTGAATTTTCGTGGTATGATAGAATCAACGTTACCTTTAGAATCACATTTAAAATGAATTCTGAAAAATCCCTAGAATGCAGTTTCATCACAAAATTACGATGTCAGAAAGAAAAACGATTTTTTTGTTTTCAACGAATCAACACGACTGATGGAAGATAAATATAAACCCTTTTAAAAGCCATTCTTTTATAGAAAAATGATGAAAAACCCTTGCTGTTCAGTGTTACCACAAAAAAATGATAACTTCAGAAAGAAAAACGAACTTTTCGTTATCAACGAGTCAACACGACTCATGGGAGATAAATATAAACAAACCCTTTTAAAAGCCATTCGTTTATAGAAAAACCGGCCAAGTGCGAGTGAGACTCGCGCACGAAGGGTTCCGTACCATTATTTATAAAACGGACAAAAAATCATGTCTGTTTTATGGGAGATAAACTTATTCTGATCACTAAGCTTATACTTATTGAAATTTATTCTGATTTCCGGATAGCCTTGATAAAATCTATTACTCAGTTCCCCTCAAATATTAATTTAATTTTAATCTAATTACTTATTTTCAAAGTAAGTAATACATTCCATATTCTGTGAATATTTCAAGGATCTACCTGTTGCCGTTATCGAGATCGAGCAAAAATGAGCGAAAAATCACGTTTGTTGTATGGGAGCCCCCTAAAATATTTATTTTATTCTAGTTTTCAGTATTTGTTATAGCGGCAACAGAAATACGTCATCTATGAAAATTTCAAGTCTCTATCACGGTTCATGAGATACAGCCTGGTGACAGACGGACGGACAGAGGAGCGAAAACAATAGAGTCTCGTTTTACCCTTTGGATACGAAACCCTAAAAATGATGAAAAAACCTTGCTGTTCAGTGTTACCACGAAAAAATGACAACTTCAGAAAGAAAAGCGAACTTTTCGTTTTTAACAAGCCCAATACGGTTGATGGGAGATCCATGGATATCTTTGGGTTGACTTTTGTTGGCGCAGATGTAAACGAGCCGTTATCAGTCATGCGAAATATCTTACGTGTAATCGGCTCCAAGAATGCAATTTCCGGTGTAAGAGCAGTCGCGAACCGTGCAAGAATTTGGATTCGCTTCGTCCTCGGTTATTTCGTACGTGACGTTGAACCCATATACGCTCAAGAGATCGCGAAGAACGCGTACGTGGTTGCCCTCGAGTCTGTCCAGTTGAAAGTCGATTACGAGAAAAGGTCTGTACGAACTGAACCATCTGTACTCGAAAACGTTGCCTTCGGTGATTTCCTTGATGAGGGTGCCACCAAAACTCGTCGCTTCGGATTCGTAATAAGCGTACTCGGTGAAGGTCAAACCCTTGTGAACGTAAAGTTGGCTCAGATAGACGATGATAGAGGCGTTTCCCAGATTCATTATCGAGGAATCGATCACCCATCGACACTTTATCGGTACCCGAAACGAGTTTGGAAAATTGGGGGTTGTTATCACTCCGCGTGGTCCGATCAGGTGACCACCGCAGTTCTCTCTGCCACTCGAGATTCTCGTCGTGTTCGAAAATCCGATTAGACAGTATAGGCCCAAAAGAGAATATCCGACCAATCGCTGGACCCTCATTTTTTCCTCTTCCCTCGTAGGGTTACGAGGATTACCTGTAAAACGAAAAAACAAAGCTTTTATCATCAGGATAAAACCAAAAACGTCCGAGTTTAATAAACTTGAGGTTTGGAAATTTGGATTGGTTAATAAAGAGAAATAATTGTTTCTTTTCGGTTTTTAAACATTTTCAAATTTGACCTCCAGTCTAGTTTTTACCTGGGATGGTCGTTCGAATATCAATTAACATCGTTATTCAAGGATTTGCGACGAATTAGGAATATTTGCTTTTTGTTGATAATAAAAGTAAGGATAATGAAAAAAAAACATCGTTGTATTCTAATCTTAGGAAGTCCAAGTCCGTTTTTCAAGTGTCAGGTCGGTAATGGGTGACCCTCGTTGTCGAAGACGAATGTGACGTTGAAGTTCGGGGTTGTTTGGGTTGCAACGACTATTATCAATTTCCAATTTCTCGATTTGTTGTTTCACAAAAATTCTTTACGAAAAATCCACGATATTATTTCGTGCCTCGTTTGGAAATAAAAAATTCGAATAAAGAAATAAATAATATTACGTGAAATACTGAAAATGAGGAATCAAATGAAAAAAAGAATTATGAAGATTGATTTTTTTGATCATTTTTTATTTCCCTTTACAATTATTATCCAAAACGATTTTTTTCGAAAAGTGAATTTCTAAATCTAAAAACCATTCAAGCTACTTTTCCATATTTAGAAGCAAAAATGGACAGAACATAAATCGAAGAATGAAAAATCATGAATTTCCGATGCGAACTTTATTTCCATTATGAAACTGACTAATCTCTATTAAATTTGAGAGAATTCAGAGATAAGTCTAATCGAATCAATTGCTCGAAGTTATTATCACTGAATGTGCATTACTACGAGACGATTTAATATCGACTGAATTATTCGTCGATTTCAACGGTGAAGATAATTCATTCACGTATTCCTATTAGAGATTTATGATCGCTTCGAGGTGTTGGCTAGCGATGAAAGAAATGAAAAATGAAGGGGGAGAAAAAAAAAGAAAACGGGATCGTTGTGGTCCAACGATGCGAGGTTGAACGTCATACTGAGCAGAGCGTTGGGAAAGGAGCCGGTGTGGGCAACCCTCAGGGGAATTCCTTCAGAAACTGGAAATAGCGAAGTGACAAGTGTAGGGTAGACGTGAACGAGACCGTAAAAGCCCGCGAGGGCACGCAAAGAAACGTCTTACTAACATTATTGAGTTGCAGTGTCTGTACATTGGTTCTTTCTTTATTTCAGGCTGAAATTAAGCCCGTGGGGTTGGAAGACGAGACCGAGACGAGGTCTACCATTTTTCACTTTTTTTTTTTCGAGTTTCTCATCTGTTTGAGCCAAGTTTGCCGTTGAAACGGCTGAAGAAGTTTCCAGTCCGAAGCTTTGGCATGCAAAAGTAAACGGTTCGAGAATTCTACTGCGCTTCGTTTAATTTCGATCCCTCAAAACTGGGAGCTAGAGAAAACGGGAGTTTCCTTTCAAAACGACAATGGGACGCGATACGGTTTCGCAATTTACAGCTGTTCGTATTCAACGATCCTTTTCCTCGTTTTCGTTTTTTTTTTCTATTTTAATTCATTTTATTTTTATTCTATTATTATCGAAAAACCTTTTTTGCGGATTAAGATCTTGAAAGTGCCGTGACGACGTGTAAAAACGTTCGAGTAATTTCCGCGGTGTGAATGGGCCGGAAAAAATTGAGGGATTGAAGTAAGAAATAGCATTGGATGTTTCAACGATGCAGAATTCGGGGGATAGTCGTTTGCCCGTCGGCAATTTTACGAAAAGCTCTTCAGTGAATACTAGAACAGTTTCGCCGGCTCTTATCGTTCTTCTTATCATTCGCGTATCTCTACTCGCTTTTTATTCTTTTTATAAGTCGACTCGTATCATTTTTATCTCTTGATACGAAACGACGACCCTTAAAACGTTACATCGTTTATCCAAACATTTCGGAAAAATCTTTCCTCCCATGAGTCAACCCGGATCAAAGGGCCAAGTCCAACGTCTATCGCGGAGGTATCGCGGATTAAACGGAAATAGTGTTTGCGACGGTAAAACTGATGGACAAACTTTTACCGCGTTTATGGAAAAATTACGTTATAAAAAAAATGTCATTTTTATTTTTATCGGAAAATCGAAGGGAAAAATGAATAATTGTTCTTCGTCGAAACTCGATAACAAAAAAAACTCGTTCAATCGATATTATCGATTATCGACATTACCATTAGCTTTGCGAAAAAAATATTGTTTTTCTTTATAATACGTTTTTCGAAACGGTGAACGCGATTTTTCGATGAGGTTGAAGTTCGCAACGTTGCGATGCAACGAAAATCATTATTTTTTTATTTCTCTATTTCTTCTTCACTCTAATCGTAATCAAAAGACTTCAATAATTTTACAAATCTTTATTGTGATAACGTAGAATTCATATCTGAAAAAAAATATTTCGCCCAATAATAGGATTTGAAGAAATAAAAAAATGAGAAAAAAAATTTCCTTACGTCGCACCGATACGAATTTCAAGTCGATATTTTTCGCTGAGTTTGAAATAAGTATCGTTAAACTGTAACGTTTTTTTTTCTAATTCGTTTTTTTCGTTATTATTTTTCGAATCCATCTTTTCGTATTTGTTGCAATTCGCGAAATGAGGATTTGAAGAAAAAAAGTCAGTAAATAAATCGCGCAACTCAAGTGCCTCAAGTCTGCAAAAGGAATTTTAAAAAAATGTAGAAAATTTATTTTCGTTCCGGTTCACAGATGCAAACTTCACCGTCATATTTTTCTGTAATTTAATATTTTCGTCATTCGGATTTGAGGTTTCTTACGTTTGTTCAGCGTAAACCTTCAACCCCATACAAAAGTTCGAATTAAGGAAATGAATAATTGTTGAAAAGAGAAACCAAGGGAATACTGATGACCAGAGCGTGGCGAAAGGATATTCATTCATTTTCAACGAGCCCAGCCACAATCCCTGCTCCATTTTCCACGCATTCGAGATTAGACCCCTTTCCATTATGATAAAGACGAAAGTTTTGTATCTCTTCTGCTTTTGTACTCGTATCATCGTTGTTACCTTTGGCTCGTATCTCGGGAACGTATCTAGTCAACAAAAAACAAAACGAGTTCCAAACGTTTATTTTATCAATCACCGGATTGCATGGATAACGAGTGAATTTTTACTTCCAAAAGATCGCGTGCAAAAATTTTTCTCGCGATAAAAACCAAGATTACCAATTTCTGGGAAAAAAAAAATCTTACATTTCGTAGCTTAACTCCGATTGGCGGCAATTCCGTCGAAATTGAAAGCATCGCTCGAGTAATGATTTTCCTTGAGTTACCAACCGTTCCAATTTATTGCGTCGAACTTTACGTACTTGGAACTGACGTAAGAACACCGATGAAGAATTCTTGCGTAGCTTCAAACTATGAGAACATTTGGGAAGTTAATTTCGGAAGTAACGCCGAGATAAAAATGTTGAAAACATTTTCGACGTCCGAGTCAACGGAAATTGAAAAGGAAGGTCTAACGTACGTTCAGCCGGGATACTAGATTGAAGGTAAACTTATTATTACTACGATATACCTGCTGGTCGAACTTTAAACGCAACTTTCCCGAAACTGAATTTTTCGAAACTAGATTTTTCGGTGCCCGCTCTTTCTCGACATCCAATGAACGGATTCGCCTTAAATTTCGTTTCCACTGTAACGGTCAGTTCAATCTGCATAGACGATTTTTTTCGTAACATTTTTTTTTATTGGTCAGTTACAATCAACTCATTTTTTTACGAAAAGTTGAAGAGAAAATTGACGAGTTTTCACGATCGAAACAAGGAAACGTAAAAGAGGTCGGTCATCAAAAAATCGTGTTTTTAAAAGTTTTTAACGATTTTTTTCATGAAAATTTTGAGTTTTGGGCGATATTAATGGCAGATTCGTGCTCAGGGGATCAAATTACATCAAAATAGACCATTAAAAAAAATATTAAAAATCCAAAAAAATTTTAGATTTTTGGGGAAAAAAAATTGTTTCGCTAAATCATGGATAACTTTTTTTCCTTTAGGATTTGGAACTCCACTTTGTGCTCAATCTCTTCGTTATGACTTTTTCTTCAAAATGCTTTTTTAATTATTAAAATCCGATGATTTTTCGATTTTTGGCAGAATTTCAAAGTTCGACCATCGATTTTTGCCAATTTTTCCATACATACCCCTTTGCCTCTTTTTTTCCGATTTTTCAAGTGGACTTTCCGGGAAAACTATACGAGATATCGAT